>JALLLS010000042.1:0-303706 GCA_025094145.1 Spinellus fusiger | reverse complement strand
TGCTATAAACACATCACCGTTAACGGATGTACAAAAGTGAGGGCTACACAGTGGCTCAATGTCTAATGAAAAAATTAAATTTCTTCAATAGCTGTGTCGGTGTGTGGATAGTACGAGATGTTGAGGATGGGCTCGGTTGTTTCCATGGCTTAAAATTGCACTTTTTGTTCAAATCAGGATGGTCCTTTTCATCATCGTGTCGAACTAAAGGGTCAAAAATACACTCAAAAGAATCCTCCAGATGATCCTTGACAAAATATTGGATGATGGGTGGTTCTTTACTGATGGTCACTTGCAACGCTCTTCTGTCGTGTTGTTTTGTAGATTTGCATGATTTCTCCTTGAATAGAACTCTTCTAATATGTCTCGTAATAAATGCCATAATACTTTGCTAGAATAAAATAAAGTATAGAGTCCAAATATAAAGGTCTTTTTACTTTCGTTCTTTATGTGAATAGGTGAAAATAACAATGGAGAAAAGTAAAAGAGAGTGGAGGAAAAGTGGAGTGAAGTGAAAAGCAACAAGAATAGAACAGAAATAGAAAAAAAAATGATGAAAAAAAAATGAAAAAAATAACAGAGGCAAAATATAAAAATGTAAAAATAGAAGTGAGAAACGGGAAAGAAGACGAGAAAGAAGTTGAGAAACGGACACAACAAAAGTAGAATGTCGCTATATGGGAGTTCTAGTATTGTTATTGATGTTCTTCACACCTCTCTTTCTGTCCCCGCTACTGTCGACCTACAGAAAATTAACATGTCAACCTAAATGAGAAATGGAGAATCACAAGGCCGTTTCTCATCTTCCTTGAGCAACAGATCCCATTGAGGATTCTTGGACCCTATAGAGAACTCCAGGTCTTCCTTAGTGATTGAGTCCCAGTATTTATAAACCATCATTACAGCCAAAAGATTGCACATGCACCCAAAGAATAGGCCGTCTAAATAATGCTTGACCTGTTCGCATAGTGCCACAGAGAACACATGCATAGCAACCTGACCAATAACAAAGAACAAGGTACCAAAGCAGATGTCTCCTAAAGGCCAAGGATCATCCAAAGTACACACCACCAACATCAATTGAGACACAGCATAAATAAGAAACATGGCTCCGTTGACCAGATAGTATATCGTCCATAGAATGGTAGGTGCTGCTGCCGTAAAAGGTCCCACATTGTTAAAAGTAGCCAAAGACACTAGACCCACGGTTAGAAACACAGCCACTGAACTAATGCGAATAGACTGCAGAAACATTAGATTATTTGGCGGTATTTACTGATATTCTCATCTTCATTACCCATAGGCTGATGGGAGTTCCATCCTCTGCGAATTGAAAGCCAACAAAGCCATTAAGTAATAAGCACCAAGATGTAGTACTGATGAGCCCAAGATGAGCAGCTGTGAAAAACTACCAAGTCAGATATTGAATCACCGACACACTTACTGGGTACAGTCTGGAGGCAATGGGAATGATGTTCGTTACCAATAGCATTTCCAAGAATGCAGTCACAAGATACAACTGAAAGAACATGGCAATCTCTTTTCGGCCTAGGAGAGAGTATCAGTGATGAATGAGTAGCACATATATAAAAAAACAAAAACAAAAAAACAGATGCGCTCTCAGATGAATGGGAGGTGCATAGAGATGCCTCCTCAACTTACCTACTGCAGTGTACTTTGTTTTTACACTGTAGATCATGATACTAGTCATGATAAGTGTGACTAGACTCATAATAAGAGTGGCTAGATCATTGGTGTTACTATCATGCATTCTGTCTTTCTGTTGTAGTCATTTACTGTCTTCTTTACCTGGCTGAAAGACCAGCGCCCCTGCAAACTCAATATTTCGAGCATAACAAAAGGGCTCAATGCCATCAAATTTGCCCACGAGCGGACATAGTGTGAGTGAGACAGTTTGACATATGCCATCGAATTTGAACACTTGAAATTGGAATGAAATCTTTGCCATGGCGCTGGAGCAAAAGACATTCAAGAATTCATTGAACAATTGCTCTTATCAATGATGTTTGCATTTCAAACAGGACCATGGCACTCTTTTACTGATAATATTAAAAGTATGCTTCACATGTTCAGAACAATCAGACGACTCCATCGGCCTTTGAAGCATGGCGTGTGTTCAAATAAAAACACCATGGCAACTGTCTGTTCATGTGCTACTAGAAAGAGTCGAGAGAACAAATGTAGGATAGATCTCTGGGTGGGATGTTTATATAAAGTGCCTTAGGCTCCTGTATCTTTTTATTTTTCTTATTTGGTGTCTATCTTTCTGCTGTTATTCTACTAATCATTGACTCGATTACCATTTTAATCTCTTAATCATTTAATATTTCAGTCTTTTAATTCTTAATCATTTGATACTTATTGATTCACTATGGCCATCTCTATTACCGACAAAAGACGAGTGGCACTGGCTTACGATGGGAGTGAAGATGCCCAAAAACTGTTTGAATGGAGTCTTAAGAATATCATTCATCCAGACAATGACCATATTCTTATTCTGTCTGTTGTTTCTGCTGCAGAAAATGGAAGAAGAAGCAGTGAGGACAAAAAGGCAGCGAATGAAGATCTCAAGAATGTTAAACACCCTGAAGTACTTACAGCAAGGGATCGGTTGCTGGCTTTGTCCACTCATTTGCACACGCTGAAAATATCCTTTGAAGAGCATATTTTGTGGGGAGATGCCAAAGTATTAATTCCCAGGTACACACAACAGAATAAAGTGGATCTGCTGATCGTGGGTTCTCGCGGCCTTGGGACTATCAAAAGTGTCATTCTTGGCTCTGTTTCTGATCGATGTATTCATGAATGTCCCTGCCCTGTCGTCGTCGTCCGAAATACTTCGTTTTAAACGGCGTTTTTATTATTGAAGAATCGACTTATCTCCCCCCCATGAAATTCTCCCTTTGATGTATGTAATTCAATAAAACAAACTACGCCAAGACATTGCTTTTTTTCTTCTTTTTTATCAACTATAAAAAGAATAAAATTACACGAGAAATAATAATAGTAAAAAGGCCATAAAAGGGCCATAAAAGACCATAAAAGACCATAAAAGACCATAAAAGACCATAGAAATAACGGTGGATATTGTATTCTCATTATACTTTGATCTTGGCTAGTGTCTTTAACTTTCTTACTGATACAGCAAATACGCCCACGCCTGAGAGCAGCGAAATCCCAGTCACTAATCCAAAGGCGAAAGGATCATCCTCAAAGTAGTTTTTCAAGTTCATGCCAAACAACGCACCATACACACCCACAATGGTGGCCGACAGGGTGATAATACTGAGTCTGATGTCATACCATATCAATGAATTGCGTGACACATTGAGTAGAATCTGTACAATCTCCTCTGTTGATCGCATATGGGATCTTAGGGTAGATGCCTTGGCAGCAATCTCCTCTGTTTGCTTTAGATAGGCCTCCAATAGCAACTCTACCTCTTCGTGATCAGAAGAGGCTCGAGGCTTATTGGTTTTTTTAGCTGTCAAGTACATAGCAGCCAAATCATCATCTAACAGAAAACACGTATAAGACAAACATCAATAGATGTTCCTCCATTACCATGATCTAGCAGCTCTTCCAGTACATCTCGAATAGACAAACAGTCTTGCTCAAACTTGGACAGTTTTTTTGTGTACTGAAGTAGTTCTCGCAATTGATGGCCATTCACAGACTCTTCAATGTCTGCCAAGTTCTCCAAATCATTGAGAAGCTTATTCACAGGGCCCTCAAACACCTCCATTTCAGATTGTAAAGAAGATGTCACTGCAATTAACATGGCTTCCAATGTTCTATGATGGTATGAGTGCTGCTGGTACACCAAGCATTACCTAAATTCAAATGGCAGCTCTTCTTTCTGTGAGCGCAGGCGCTCTTGAAGGTCGTAGATGAACATGTTTTGGTTGTAGCTGTCGGCTGAACCATAGGTATTGAAAAGAACGACCCTGTCCCATTTTATAAGGGCCTTTAGATGAGCCATGTTGACAAGAATGGCTTCTGAACGGACAAGAATCGAGGGCTTTTGGTAGAGGGAGCTTGTATCGATTGTCCGTAGATCACGAGGTAGAAGCGAGTGTTGCTGACAAAAGTCTGTTTTGCGAAACTCATCTTCTGTCGACGTAAAGAAGCCTTGACTGTCGAATTCAGAACCTAGTCATTGTGAGAGGTATTTTCTTGACAAGAAAACATACAGCGTAATCTGAGTTCACCTACTTTGACAGGTAAAGGAGGTATTCTTCGGAAGGGAGGCGTTGTTTCTGTAAGACGCTCATGCATACACCTTGCCTGTGCAAGAGGAGACTTATAGAAACCGGTTCTTTGTTTGCAAAGAGAACGCCATGGCTGTAACGACTTGTACATTCTGCTTTATAAGCAGTGAGGCGGGCACAAAAGAAGGGTGAAAAAATAGACGCACAGTAGTATCTCCAAGGCAGTCCTCTTTTCACAGTCACAGCACTGAGGGCCATGCGTGGGGTTGAAAAATAAACGTCTTTTGTCCCCTCTCTTTACAAGGCAATGGGTTGACTATGTAGAACAATAAGTGTTTTGTTTGCAATCTTAATATATACCTTATCAAAATATACTCCATCTTTCTCGTTATTGTTGTGGATTTATGTTATAAATGTACTGCCTATTAGAGAATCATTTCAACAATAAAGAATCCTTGGGTCAATAGGATTAAGAAGTATTTAAACCCTTCTTTCTATATTTCACTCTCCTATTTCAGTTTGGATGGCAGCCCACTGTCGGAAATAATATTTAAATTTCCGATATCTCTTTATTCCGAAGACCGTCATACAATAGCCCTGTGGGATTTTACTGCTATTCTTGTCTAAGTTCTAAACCCAGGCTGTAGAGAGAGAAAGAGAGACAAAAGCGTCTTGCTCTTTTAACACCCTTGCCTCTGGTTGTACTCTCTATAGTCACTGGGATAACTATTTTTATATTCAGAAGATACTCTTGGTAGACATGAGTGGATTCTTTGGATCAACAGACGGTACTCGTTGGGGTGGTTTGTTAAAGCAGGCAATCTCCAATGTAGAAACTACCTTTGACTCTCTTCGTGAACAAAATGATACATCATTAAAACAAGGCCACTATGGTAAAGTAGACAGAAACAGAAAATTCATAAAAAGAGGAACCTATTGACTTATCTACAGTACAAAACAACAACAACAACAACAACAACAATGAATAGATTCAGATACGATGGAAACCGAGACCTTCATCGATCCAATGACAGGTGCAGTCACTACCATGCAACGACCCAAAAGACCACCTATTAAAAACACAACTTCAATGACACTGGAAAAGAAAACAACAGCAAGACCACCTACCACTCGAAGTGCCTCTTCATTGCCTGGAAGTCCTTCGAGTGATATTTCTGCACGCCTTGCTGCTGTTCTTCAGGAGAAAGCAGCTACAGCCCACAGTCCACCTAGTCTTCCAACCATGCCTGAGGTATCTAGTCTCTCAGTACTTCCACCTTCTCCAGCACTTATTCAGCAAGAGACTAGTGAGACAGATCTTCGACTTTCTTCTGTAAAGAAGTCAGTATCTCAAGACACATC
This sequence comes from Spinellus fusiger, assembly GCA_025094145.1. Classification (NCBI taxonomy): domain Eukaryota; kingdom Fungi; phylum Mucoromycota; class Mucoromycetes; order Mucorales; family Phycomycetaceae; genus Spinellus; species Spinellus fusiger. The sequence continues at coordinate 298,112 of JALLLS010000042.1, read as the reverse complement.
TTCTACACTCACAGACACTGCCAATGTTACTGATGCCACTACTGCTGCTACTACAACTGATGCTACTACAACTGATGTTGAAGATACGACTGATACTGCTGTTGCAAAGGCTGTTGCTGATACTGCTGTTGCTGAAGTCATTTCTCCCACATCCCCTCCCTCTTCCTCTACTTCTCTCGAAGGTGGGAAAATCCTTGAACAGCGCGAAAAGCAACTCCTTCAAGCCATGGAAACCATTGCCAGTCTTCATGACCAACTCCACCAAGCACAGCACTCCCAAGAAACAACCCAGACACTACTCAACCAAGTCCAAGTTCAACTAAAGGCAGCACAACACTCTAGCCCATTGACATCTTCCTCATCATCATCTTCCTTGATCAACAAATTCACAAAGAAACTGGAATCCACGATTGAAGAATTGAAACAGCAAATGGCATTAAAAGAGGAGCAAGTGCAAGGATTGCTAAGAGAAGGAGAAAAACTATCCAAGAATGAGTTCAAGCATACTACGACTATTAAGAAACTGAGAAGTGAAAAGATAGAAGTGGATAAGACTGTGGCAGAAATTCAGAAGAAGCATGAAAAGAGTCTTTTGGATCTACAAGAAGCTAATGCCAAGATCACAAAGACAGTAGAAGTAGAAAAGAGATTACAAGGTAGTTGGATGTTTTTTCTTCTTTCTATCTATCTATCTATCTATCTATCTATCTTTTTTTCCCTAGTTGTAGTTATAAGTGTGGATCTATCCATAGAATACGAAACCTAGAGATAGAATCCTTTATTTATGTCTTGACATGTCTGTGTTGGGTGGCAAAGAGTCTATCAAGGTGCTATCCGACATGACAGAACAACAGACAAAGCATATCAATCGGTTGGAATCAGAAGCCTTACTCTCCAAAGAACAACATACAAAGACACAGGTGTGTATCCTCACCCCTATGTTTATCCCACTTATTTATGTTTCTTTTTCTTTTCTTTTTGTTCTAATAGGCTACATTAGATATAACCCTACAAGGCCTGGAAGAAGAACGAGCGAAAGTAAAAGCAGACTCAGAACAAGTCCATGCTGCCACTCTAGAAAAAGAAGTAAGTCTTTTCTGTTCTCTTTTCTCTTTGACTTTCCAATCACTCATTACTATTCTTTATCAGATCAAGGCCAACGATAGACTGTACAAAGAGCTCTCCAAAACCAAAGAAGAGGCATTAACTATGGAAACACAATTGAAAAAGGAGGTAGGGCTTAGTGTGTATTTATTTATTTATTGAATACAGTGCTCTGTATAGATACGTGATCTCCAAATCGCATTACAAAGCCAGGAACAGCAGCTGGGTGATCGTGAAGAGAGCCTACGCCAAGAGATCCATGTAAGTAGTTGGTGTCTACATAAAGGCCCCTACTTCAAGAGAATGAAAAGAGTATCAACCCATGTCTAGGAATCAAGACAACGATTACAGTACGTTGAAGCAAAGATGGAGGCTATGGGGGATGGCGTGGAAGAAGCCAATGCTACTCTGCTACAACAAGTGGAGGATCTTAAACTCCAGTGTGCCATGGCTAACAAGAATCGTGATCAGGCAGAACAAAAGTAAGTGAGAAAAGATGAAGAGCCTAATAATGATGGATATGGTGTATAGTGCCATCTTGAAGCTCAAGGCAGCACAGATAGACCGTCAAGAGGATCTTGAGAAATTACAAGAGGCCAATGCACTCTTCTCTACTACTGTAAGTATCAAACGATAAAGAATGAATACCCAGAGTGTCTTTTAACGCATTTATCCTTTAGAATGAGCGACTTCAGAAGATCCAGAATGAACTGTCAGAGGAGAGAAAGGAAAAGGAGGCTCTTTCTTCTCAAGTGGAGCAACACAAGACGACTACACTAACATTGAAGCATCAAATAGAGCAGTTGAACCAGCAATGCATTGAGAATGAAGTACAGGCTGAGAAATCAGCAGAGAGTGTTAAGAAGCAATACCAAAAGCTACTGAGAGAGAAAATCCAAGAAGAGAAGAGACAGTGGGAGATCAGCACTATGGCCGATCGTTCTCAGCCATTGAAATCCTTTGCAGGTTACTCTTCTTTGGGAAAAGAGATGAACAAAACAAACGAAGAGGCTGATGCTAAGCAAATGGAGAATGGCCATGAGGACAAAGGCAAAGATAGAAAACCATCACCACCACGTAGGAGAGAGGTAAAGCATAACTCTTGTGTCAATATGAATTGATACCTATATACCTATATATCTATATATCTATTCTATAGTCGGCAAGTCCAGCTATGAGTGCACGGTCTAGTCTTGATGGCAGCTACATTGGAGTGTCTGGCCATTATCCTATTGCTTCTACCATTCGTGTAGAGCGTCTGGAAGCAACAACACGCCAATTGGAAAATCAGATTAGTTTTTATCAGACACAGTTACAAAGTACCCAACAATCACGAGGTAAATAGACAAAAGGAAAACATGGGCTTGTACCAAGCTATTATTACTATAAACAATGATACTTATTATGTGCTAAAGATGAACTCTCTGAAGAGATGCTTACGATGTCTCTTGAACTGGACAAACTGTAAGTGGAACAGTGTGTCTGTTCATCTCATTCACCTTTCTTTAATACAGGCGTAAAGAAACAAAAAGAACACAAGACATTGAACAGCAATACCAAGTACTAAATCAAAGGCAGGTCTCTCCCCCTCCCTGCTCTTTCTTATTTCTTTGTGTATAGATACCAGGCTTCTTTGGAAATGTTAGGAGAGCGTACTGAACAAGTAGAGGAACTTAAGGCTGACCTTGATGATGTCAAAGAAATGTATAAACTTCAGACCATTGAATTGGTGCAAAAGATAGATCAACTTAGCAAAAAATAAACGATAAGAAAAGAGTACGGTCGAATGAAGTGTACATTTTTATTACAATACTGTTGCAGTCTATCATCATTTGTTGAATTTGTCTGCGATATCTCTTCTATGGCTTCAATGCCTTGATACGCTGCTCATTCAAATACTCTGTCATGCCTAACAAATTGCTGGTCTCTTCTGGAGTGGCTTCACCATGAGCAAACCATCGGATTCTGCATTTCTCATCCACTAAAAAGACATAGCCAATGTACTGGTTGGTCATATCGAGTTTCTTACGTATTCTAGTGATGTCTTTGAGAAGAAGAACGTAATTCTCCTAATAAACACTCTAGTGTCAGTCTATGCCCCTCTTCTCATGTCAACACCTTACCTTACGTTCTTCAGGCAAGTTTCTACGAATACTAGGTACAAATGCCTTCAACACCAGCTGCTTGAGAAGATTCTCTTGTACATTGAGCTAATACACCCTCTGTTCAGTAATCAACAAGAAACACTAGAGTGACTCTACCTCTACAATTTGAACATCCTTAGTGTCTTTGAACTTGCTTAAGAATGGGTCCACAAATGAACTGACATGACCCTGCTCATGATGGATCAGCTATACACAATGATTATGCGCCCATGCTCCTTTACCTCGCCAAATTTTGCATACACAAAAGACATGAGAGAGATCTTGTTTACCAACAGATCTGTGGTGTGCACAGACTGTTTGTTGAGGAGTGTGCCTTTAAAGTCTGGCATATACCCTGCTTTCTAAGTACCCCTTGCTTTTTAATCAACGTCGAGATTCATTGCAAGATACCTCTGTCTTGATGAGCTTAGGAGAAGCTTGGTACATTTTTCCGTTGTGCTTTCTCATTTCTACAGGGGGTGGTTGAGTGGGATCGTTGATATAAAGGATATTCTGTTACCATGAGCATCTGCAAAATAGGACTTTGTAGCTTCCTCTACTCTGGTGTGGGGTGTATATATAAGAAAGGAGTATTTTATATAGTATATTACACTACACTACACTACACTACACTACACTACAACTCACAAGTGGCGACGTTGATTAGCATGAGCAAGAAACGCCTTGTCATAGTCAGTCATATCTCTCAGCTTCTGTTTTCCCTTTTGAAGCCAGGTCCCTCTGTCTACAGTAGGAGGATCAAGTGCCCCTATAACAGGAGGAGGCTGTCTGAAGAACCCGGGCTCCTGTTTGGGAGGCGAGTTGGGAGGAATGACTGTAGACAGCCACCGTACGCCTGCTGCTCTACTGCCTGCAGCCAAAAGTGCCAGTTGTTGAGGAAGAAGCCTAGGTAGTGACATTGAAGAGAATAGAGAGTGGAAAAGCTGAGAATATTAATACCACTCCAAATACAAATAAAAGAGTGGGTGCTGGCAAGTGAGAAATGTGACTGAGAAGTTTGCTCAGAATCAAAGAAGTTGCTTTTGCTTCTGTCTTAATTTTCTAGTGCAGAAATGAGTCATTCTAGGTGTGGGCCTTGGATAAGACTCCCCATTCACTGATCTTTTCCTATGCATTTCTTGTTCTATTGATTGGGCATCATTGTCTATAAAATATCAAACAATGAAATGCCTTTGTGTTTTCACTCTTGCTTTGTCTGGGCATTGGGATTTGCATTTAAACTTTTTATTTATTTTTTTCATTTTGAAATTCCCTCTTTTCTGCTGCTATTTCCGAAATATCTCCCACTCCAAGTGTACGCTCCACTGTCAGCACTTTCTTCCCCCAACCACTGCAACCACCACAACCACCACAGCCACCACACTCGATTCCCCTCTTTCCACTCTCCACTAAGCAACATTCGGTTTCTGTCTGGACTGTTAGCATCTGCCCTTGGTAGTGCGTCTACTCATGCAGATGACGATAAAGAACAGGGTAATGAAATACTCTCTTGTTGATATATTTTCTGTTTATAAATACATAAATACATCACTATCAATACCACCCTCCATGTCAATATCATTGTCATTATCATTCTCCTTGTCATGTCTACAGTTCATCTCTCGCATTTCAAGCTCATGCGGATAGTTGGACGCGGTACATTTGGAAAGGTGCGTTTTATTGACATACAACTTGGGTGTGACGATTAAAACATAAAAGTTATGAACGTGTCTATTCACATGGCCAAGAATTGCTTGCTTGTTTGAGTAGGTGCGCATTGTTGAACACAGAGAAATGCATAAATTGTACGCATTAAAGTACATTAGCAAGGAAGAATGTATACATATGGATGCAGTACTCAATGTGGTGCGAGAACGGACTATTCTAGAGCAACTAGATCATCCCTTCTTATGTCGGCTTCGTTTTGCATTTCAAGACAATGATTATATGTACATGGTCACAGACTTGATGTAAGTGGAGAAGGTGGACCAGGGTGGTATTTGCAGGGAAATGATGGGCACACCTACTCTTTCTCTTATTGTAGATATGTATGCATCTATATCACTGACTTTGTCTACACATCTACTGTGGTATAGGCTAGGAGGTGATCTTCACTATCATATTTCAAGACAGACATTTTCAGAGGATGTTCTTCGGCTATGGTTTGCTGAATTGGCATCTGCTATCAAGTACCTTCATTTTAATCGTGTAGTACATCGGTAAGCCTCTCCCTCTACCTATCTACAAACCTCTCGTCCTAAAAAAATGGGGATTCTCTTTAATGTCGGTATACATCTATCAGAGATGTAAAGCCTCAGAATATTCTTATGGATAGCAGGGGACATGTTCATCTAGCTGATTTCAATGTAGCCACTCATCTTCATGTACATCGACTGCTAAACTCTAGTTCTGGCACAGCTTATTATATGGGTAATGAGAAGAATCTTTGATAAATAGAGATAGATGTCTATCACCTGTAACTTATCCATTGTACAGCACCTGAAATCTACAAGGGCACTGGTTATAATGAGGCTGTAGATTGGTGGAGTCTTGGAGTGACTCTTTATGAATGTGTCTATGGAAGAGTAACTATCCTCATGAACAACTCGTCAGCAACAACAGATGAACTAAAAAACTCACAACTGCTCCTTCTTTTTCTTCTTCTTTCAATAGAGACCCTTTGAGTATGAAACGAGTGACGAGTTAAGAATAGCTATTCGAAGAGGCTATGTCCATTACCCAACAAATGATCGAAGAGTCTCGGGTGAATGTTTGGCTGCTATCCAAGGGGTAATGACTCGAACCTATAATAATAGTCCCCTCACCCCTTAAGTTTCTGGAACTAGATCCTTCGAAGCGTCTTGGACAGGATGATGCAGGTTGGACAGCTCTTGTCCGCCATCCTTTTTTTCGCTCTATTGACTGGCGATGTTTGGAATCTAAATCTCTTGTCCCATCCTTCCAACCCCCCTCAGATCAGAATAACTTTGAGGTTTCCTATGATTTAGAAGAACAGCTACATGATCCAAACAGTCTCTCTATGCAGTCAAGGAAGCTCCCCCGCAACAAAACCCCCAAACATGGCATGGAACAGAGTCAGCTTGCGAAACGAGAACGGGATTTACAATGGATCCAAGAGAAATTCAAAAATTTCGACTTTACTATCTTTGAGCGTTATGAAGGGTTTAAGGATCCTATTAAAATGACAGTAGGAGATCCACCCGACTGGGTCAAACCAGCATTTGAAGGTGCAGATCAAGGCGATCTATTACCCATTAAGCGTATCTCAACTACCATGGCAGTATGGCAACAGGAAGAGGCTTCCTCCCCTCACTTACTGCCAGCCCATCTTCATAGCCAGAGCCTAGCCTCTCACCAAGAGGCACCGAGTAGTACTTGGCGTGGCCTGAACAGAGCAGCCTCCACAAGTCACTTGTCAGCAAATGGCATGGATGCCGCCAGTGGGTCATTGAAGCGTCGCAGTCTTGGGACACTTCATAGCAAACACCATCAGGGCCAATCTCAGTTGGTATCGCCGCATCCTCCTCATTCTCAGTCCATGACCATGACACTGACAGGGAGCCCATTGAACCCAAACTCAGCTAGCTTAAGCGAGGAGTATGCCATGTCATTGCATGGTATCCGCAAGAAACAGAGCACACGTAGCTTCCGAGAACGTAGAGAGCGTGATCGTAAGAGCATTGTTAATTCAGGGATGGGTCATGACAGCCATTCTCATAGAGAGAGAAGTCATCCAGAAATTGTGTGACGAAATGAACTCTTATGCTTATTCTTTTATTTATTTATTCTTTTTGTATTGAGTGAATCCTTAGTTGAATGGGTGATTTGCTTTATAGACCTTCTTTAATCTACACTTACCTACTTGCTTGAGAGCTCTTACAAGTAGATATTGAGCGGTATCAGTACTTTTTATTTTTATTTTTCTATTCTTTTTTCTATTGCTCTATTTCTGTATTTTTCATTTTATTTTATTTCTACATTATTTATTTACTTGCACATATAAACCAAGCATTGAGCCTACGCTTCTCTCTTTTTTTCTTTCTCTGTGGGTGTGTATACATGTTTGGGTGTCTGCTACTGGGACTGAGTATAATATGGAAGGAAATCTCTTTCTCTTACTGCTAGATTACATTGTAGTACCGTGGCAGATCTTTGATCATAAGACAAAGTATACGAAAAAGACCCTTCTTACCTTAAAATAGACAGGTCTTTGAAATGATTTTCTCTGGAACAGAAGAAGCACACGTAAGAAATAAAAAGAGAAAATACTATTAATCAATGACTTTTGTCAGTCTTTTTACACTCTATCTACTGGACTTAGAGCAACATTTATCGACTCATATTTTCAATTCATCTTTACTCGTATATCTGTTCATGACGTACACCCTGATCTCTGACAAAATGGACCATTGCAACTGGAGTCAATGCTCTTCTTCCATTACCATCAAACGAAAACCCACAATGGAAACGGATCCTAGGTCTATACAAGAGGCCCTTGTCCTGGTAGAAAGAGTCAATTCCATCTATCAACAACTGTCAGACGCCTCTTCTTTTTGTCCCAGTGAAAACATCAATGCATTATTTAAGAAACTTGTTCAAATATGTATTATAACCTATGAGACATGGCTGGTTGACTTTGTACTTGAATGTCCTTCTTTACAAACCATCATGGAGCCTTTGAGAGCCTTGTGCTCTGTTGCCGAGTACCATTTGGAGGTGTTTTGGTGTAGAAAACTGGTGCATATGCAAGGAAATTTAAATAACAAGCGACAGATTTTGTCTCATTTTGTATACTACGACAATTACTACCAGCTAGCTTGTCTTGAACTCAATACACTCCAAGGTCTAGAAGCTAACATGGACCGCATTGTATTTGTTGGATGTGGACCCCTTCCCCTGTCTTCTATTCTCATGGCCCTGCAGTGCAGAAAAATACAAAAGATTGACAATATTGATAAAGATGTAGATGCTATTGTGGCTGCCCGTCAACTGACTCAAAAACTCGAGATGGAAAATCAACTTGAATATCATGAAATGGATGCCACAGCTTATGATTACAGACATGCTGATATTGTTGTTCTTGCTGCCTTGGTGGGCGAAAATCCACAAGAGAAGATGTCTTTTTTGAAATGTATTGCCAGTAGCATGAAACCAGGTGCCTTGGTACTTGTGCGGAGTGCTCACTCGTTGCGGAAAATACTCTATTCCTCTATTAGCCCTTACCAAGTCAATCAGTGTGGATTCCAGACATTGGCAAACGTAGATCCATACAATGATGTTGTAAACTCAATCATAGTGGCTAGACGGTACTAATGGTCTGAAGGTCTCTTTTTCTCTTTCTCTTTCTATGTGTAGTCTTTTTGTTTGTTTCTCTTTTCTATTTGTACTTCTTCAGTAGAAATAAGTCAAATTACAACAAGCAGTTCTTTTAAATAAAAGGATAAATAATCGGTTATTCTTTAACCTGTTGCTGATTTCACGGTTAAAATCAACACAATAAAAGGCTTTTTATTTATTTATTTATAAATAATGCTATGATAACATGATTATCTAACCCTATAGAGTGCTAAAGAAAAACATGACAAGCATATTATAAAAGACTTGGACATGAAAAGAGTATCAGATAGAAAAAGATATTACCAAAACTGAGACATCATACATGTCCAATATGTATTGCTGCTAAATTTAAAAGAAACTCATCAGATTCAAAAATATAATAATTTTATTTGAAATGATTTGAAGTCTGTTAATACAAAATGAACATGTCAGTGTAAACTAGGGATCTTTGATCATTATTTATATATACCTGTTTATTGATGATTAGCTCAGTAGACAAAGATACTTAATGGCTTAGCTTGAATGGGCTATTGAAGAAAGATGATTTAGTGATCTCTTTGTAATATTGTCAATTTGACTACAACACTTATCATCTTAATGGTAGGAATTGAAAACATTAACAAGCAAGAAAGAATCAAAGTAATAGTGAGGGAAGGTGTATATAATTTATATTAGCATAAGACGAAGATCATCAAAACTATAGTATTGCATGCTTCTATGACTGCAATGGATAGTTTTACTAAGAAAAAAATAATAGTTTAAGCATTTAATCTACTAAGTTTCTAATAAAGAATAAAGAATAAAGAGAATATAAAACCTCAGTAGACTCTCAAGTACTAGCATTCAACTTATAAACAGTGATCATCCATGTTTTGGTCTAATGTAATATAATGATAACTCATAATGCACTTATTTCACATGTTTTGTGTACATGTTCAGAGAGAATTATTGCTCATATTTCAAATAAAATATTCTGCATGTCAGGAAATAAAATTTACTAACTTTCCTTTTCTCCTTTTGCCAAAATGCATAATACAGATTTTATTTCTATTCAAATAAGACACAACATATGCAAAATCCACTAAGGATATTTATGAGGAATCGATTGTATGCGTCACAAATTATGCTTTATTCAATATACCCACATAATAAAAATAAGGTACCAAGTTGTGTAGTTGTATTTGAAGCGAGAATCATAATGCATTATATAAAATGTTGGTAACCCATGCCACTTTCGACAGAAACTGATGTGAACGAGTAGTGAATAGAAAAAAAATACATTGCCAGGAATCAAGAAGATTTGTTCAAATGAAAATTAGTATAGTAAAAAAAAAGATTTCAATCTGTTGCATTTGATGTCCTAGTAGCCCAGTGGTCGTCAGTGGTATGATGATTAGCTATATCTAAAGAAGAAATGATGACAAGTTAGAAATGCATAATTTTTTGTTCTTTTTAGAGCCTTTAAACAAAACCTGACACTAAGTCACCAACTTACTTATTCAAAGCATTTGTTTACAGATTCACCAAGGCACAGCAGATAGTAGACGGAATCCGGTACCAATTATCAAGTCTGGAGCATCTGTTTACAAGTTCATCAAGACATTACAATTAGGATACAGAATCAAACACCAAGTCACCAACTTACTAATTCGAAGCATACGTTTACAGATACATCAAGGCATTTTTTATGAGATTGGAGTGTAAACAATTGTGGTAAAGAAGCTCAGGTTTTATTTATCTTTGGCGGCGCTTATTATTATTATTATTAATAATGATATTAACTGAGAGCAATAGATAACAACCTCAGTTATGGTTATTGAGCCAGCCATTTCCACAACTCTCCTTTCCTTTCTTCCACCGTCACTGAACGTGCTCGATCCCTCCTCACCACCCTTATCCGCGAAAACGAAGACATGTCATAGTCTAGTGTACATTTACCTTTCTTTCTGTTTCTCTTATTTTTCCTTTTTCTTTTAGCTAGTTCTGTTTCCTTTTTTTCTATTTGTATTTTTCTAATTTTCTGCAAGTAACTTGTGTCCATCATGTCTTCCCAGTCAGACCTCTCAGTGCGACGTATGGCTGCATAAAAGACGCTTAATAAAAAGTGTTATAATTAAAGGCTGTGGTTGATCTAAGAGGTACGTAGGTCTCGAGAGAGATTGACTACCAACACAAAGACCGCACACAAAAGAGGGAATTGGGGGATGTACTTAACTGAGTAGTCTTTCTGAATTAGCAGAAAGAGTGATACCGGGGACCAAAGAGTGTTCACCAACAATAGTGACAGAAGACCAAAAAGAGGGTATGTAACCTACAGTATTACAGGGACGGATAAAGAGATAGTGATAAAATAGAGAAGGGGTGAAAGAATAGGAAGCACTGTTCGTTTCGATATTTAGAGCGACATGGCTCCACAATACGATTCAAAAGATACTAAGGAAATTCGATGTTTATTAGAGAGGTCTATCCCAAGGTATAAATACACACTATCTTCAGTGGAATGCGAGTTCTATGTATTTAGCTATTTCGATATATATTAATCAACGTCTCAGTAACTTCCGAGCCAACAGATAGACACTCTTGCCTATCATTACAATGTCTTATACAAAAAAAATAACGATCTCAGTTAATTGCCTCGTTAATATCCATAATATCTTAGAATGTCTAGAGTGGCTGCTCCTGACATCCTCTTTAAATTATTTGAAAGGGTCCATTTGCCCTATACAATTACACAAGATTAGTAAGTATACGACCCCATAATTTATACATTTTTAAACATGATTCATCTTCTTTTTATCACAGGACTACATTCCATTAAGCAATCTCAAATGTCAAACGCAGAATCTTTGACTAAAAACTCTAGAGTTTATAATAATATTAAAGAAAGAGAGTAATAGGGTGTTTACTGGCTTAAAAAAGAAAAATACTCTATGGGTACCATTTCAAAGGTCGTTGGCATTAGTAAGTTCACTGTCCAGAATATTATTAGTAGAATCAAGACTAATGGTACACCTCTACCAAGACCTAGTTCTGGTACACCAAAAAAACTAAACGAGAGAAACCTCAGACGACTTGAGGCCATTCTAAGAGGCAACCCATTTGCCTCCTATAACTATATTAATTTAGAACTTAAGGCACATCAGATAATCATCTGTAGAGCAATATTTATCAAATACATACACCAGAATGGGTTTGGTTCCTACTTCGCAGCACACAAGCCAAGGTTGTCTGAAGAAAATATGAAGAAAAGGCTTTGTTGGGCAAAGGAACGGGTCAACTAGACCACTGAGAGTTGGAGACGCGTCGTATGGTCTGATGAGTCACGGTTTATAGTATAGGGTTACCAGGAAGAAACCAGAGTGGTTCGAAAGATCGAAGAGAGATACAACGCTGCTCATAGTGTAACTACAGCTAAAATAAGGGAAAGGTAGCATAATGATCTGGAGCTGTTTTTGGGCTGGTGGATTTGGGCCTTTGGTCTTTATTGATGGCAGTGTAAATCAGGACATATATGTCAATATTTTGGCAGGAAAAAATCTACCGTGGTTCATTGAATTGAATGAGAAAGAGGATAAGTACTTTATATTCCAAGAAGATGAGGCTAGCTGCCATACAGGTGGCTATACAACATGGTGGAAAAGAGACACATCAAATTTAGAGCTTTGATTAATAGCTCACACAATGTCCTGACTTGATCCCAATTGAACACGTCTGGTGGGCCTTGAAAAGACGAATTGAGGAAAGAAAGGTATCTATTACCAATGTAGAAAGTTTGAAAGTTCTAATTGCAAAGAAGTATGAGAATATTAGTGTTGAACTTGCACAATAATGAGTTCAAAGTATGACTGACAGATGCCAGGCAGTCATTAATGCCAAGAGTATCCATAGTGTCTATTAATTAACCTTGTAATGAAACCAGTGCTATCTATTATAAACACTACTATCTTTATCTATTGAAAGTTTCACGTCTTTAGCTGATTAATTCATGAAGTTATAACACTATTAAGAAAAGTATGAATCTAAAAAAGGAAATCTACATTTGAAAAATTCCATTACTTTTGTCGGGTCACTTTATAAAAAAGAATACCATTTTTTTGTCTCCCGCTGTACAGTGTACAGTGCAAATAAGATTGCCTACGTCATTAAGACTATTCAGCAGTCTTACAGTGCAAATGTGTAGTGCATTTAGCAACACTGAACTATATCCTTCAAAACCTTTTTCTTCAATCTTCTATTCAATCTCTTAGTTTTATGGCATGAAACACCTACATGGAGTTGTAGTATGAAAAGTTTACGTAACCAAAACAAGTTTTTAAACCTTTGCATTATTGAATAGAGATTCACATTTTAAATCTTCAAGTTATCACCAGATTAACAATATTTTTTTAATTGCTGTGCAATATGTTGTTTGAATGCCTTGTTCCTCTCATTCCACATTCAGCTATTCATTCTGCTGTCAAGGTAATTATCTTGCACTATGTCTGTGGTTATGAGCTGCAAACCAGCTTATCTTTGTGTAGGCTGCTATAAGCATTGGTTTATCTCTGGTTTGTCTATCGGGTGGGTCTGGTGAGAGTACCACACGTTCTGTCGGGCAGGCGTGTCTATGAAGATTGGTTCGGGACCATCTTTATAGAAAGGTACTTCACATTCAGCTATTCATTCTGCTGTCAAGGTAATTATCTTGCACTATGTCTGTGGTTATGAGCTGCAAACCAGCTTATCTTTGTGTAGGCTGCTATAAGCAACCATACATCGGCCCACGATGGAAATTTTGCCCTTTGGGTGTGTACATCAAGCCAATGTTTATCAGAACTGTATTGATATCTAATCTGGGATCCAGATTCCGAAGTAGCATAGTAGGGGGGACCCTATTTTCAGTTTCAAGTGTTGAGTAGGAAGTCCGTCTGTGTTGTCTACGGGTTTAACCAAAAGAAATCCAGGCAGTTCAAAGAGTAAACAAAGTCTGATGTTTATTTACTCTTTCACACTTGTTATATACTTTTATAATTTATAGTATCTACTAATTCTAAAAGAGATTCCTCTCTTGCTAAAGTATCGTCCTTTAGTTATACGCCTTGCTAATAACTCTTCTTCTATTGTGTGGTCTCTTTTAAGTGGTTTGTGTTTTTATTGATGGGGATGATTGATATTTCTATCTATGGAAAACGATCATCCGCTTGGATTTATGCTATTGAGATGCTCAACTGGAAGATCCACGGCTAATTCATCTGTAAGTGCTTTATCATTACTGTAAAAACTACACTATTTTCGGAAATTATTCGCACAACCTCAGATAAAAATTACACACTTTTTTTTTCACTTTTTGCACAATTTCATAAATATTGTTTTGCATAAAGTGTGCGAAATTTATTAAAGGGTATTTCTACTTGAACATGTTTTAGATTTCAAAGAAGAGTAATAACAAAATCCTTTAAGATCACTGATAAGAACATTGCTACATGCTTCAGTAATTCTCATGTTTAACGTCTCACTTTCAAAGATCTTTTCTCTTAAGTTTACTCTTCACAACAGTCCAGAATTGCTTGATGAGATTAAGCTCAGGAGAATACTGTAGAAAGTATACACATCTATAGCCACGACTTACAATAAGTCTGCTAATTCTTTTAATGAATGAATGCTTTCTTAAATGATAATGCACACTTTTCTGTTATGAAGTTGTAGACCGTTGTCTTGGAAACTTCCAAGTCTTTGAACTGATCGGTAAGACTGTTCATTGATTGATCTAACTTTACAGAGGGGTGATCTAAAAACTTTTCAGAAAGATATTTCTTTTGATCATTTAATAATGCTGGTCGGCCTCTTTTTGGGGTCTCTACAGGCTTCATTTCGATATCATTCATATTTTGCATAATTTGTTCCTGATCTCTTTTAAGCCAGTCATATACGGTTCGACGAGCAATACCCAACTGCTTAGCTGCTTTACCTGCAATCATACCTAGTTCATAAACCAGGTGAGAAAGATGACCCTTAATATCATCACCATGTTTCTTGTAGTAGGATACAGGTGCTGAAGTAGAAGTTGTATTCTTTTTGGTGGCCTTGGGATCTGACTGAGGCTTCTCAGGCGGTTTTAAGTCCAATTAAGTACTGTAGTCTATGATATTTTAAAGAGAAAAAGATTATTTATCTACATCCATCAATATGGGCTTATTGCCCGATTCGTCGATAGCATTTCCCTATCCATCCTTATAGTAAATTTGTAAGCTCATTGTTGAAGAAGAAATATTTCGAAAAGTGTGCAATTTTTATCTGAGGTTGTGCGAATAATTTCCGAAAAAAGTGTAATACAATGTGATATTAAAGTGTTCTACAAAAGGAAATAATTAGTTGGATATGTAATAAAGGGCACTTAGGTTATCAACAGGACTACCAGAGAGATGAATTGGTAATAGTTCGGTCTCTAGCAGGGACGACAAAATAGAGTCTTGCCACAAAGTCTGGCAAAAGGGAATCCAAGGGGTACAGGAGCGGGGACACAACACACGATTTGAACATGACTGGTAACTAGGCAACTGTTTTTAAGCAATCAATGCTTCTCTCAATAGCTCCAACAATACTTAACGTTAACAAAAAGGTCAATACTTTATTGAATGTTCAATTAATGTGGTTTTTATACACCTTTTCCTTGTGTTGTTAGCTAGAGTTACTTTTATCTCATGCACCTCCAACACCATGCATGTATGGCAAATCATTGGCTATCCATACTATAGCCATAGCTATATCACAGATACTTGTGTAGAGGTAGTCAGGTTTCCCTAACACACTACAGTCACTGTTCATATTATGAAACACAAACACAAAAAGGGCTAAGGGGTGAAGTAGTCACCATAGGGCTTAATATTTAGTATATAAACAGAACAATTGATCCTTGAATAAAGATGGAAGTTCTCATTATCATCTCGTTGTGTGCCGTTCTCCATAGCTAGGCTATCATAGATATCGTACAAACCTGATAGTGCACCTTCTCTCACAGCATCCGTTCTGGTTCTGTTCTTTGGTTCTCTTGCTTTGTTCCTGTATCTGGTCGATACATACTCTCTGTCTTTTTCGTTGGTCTTCGTCGTTGGTTCTCCTTTTCTGACCGTTCTAAGTCTCTGTCCCACTGAGCATCCCACATCATCCCCCAAATCGGTCTTCTTTGTGTTTCCCCTGTGTTAGTAGCCCTCCTCACAGAGACCTACGCGCTTTCTAAAGATCCTCATTGCCCAATCCTATACTTGCAAATCTTTGATTTTAAACACAGTTCCATATAAGGGCAAATTTTGGGATGGATGTAAAAGGGATAATGTATCACTGCTTAAAAGCCAGAAAAATCTTTAGGTGTGTAGTTACCAGTTGTGTTCAAATTGTGTGTTGTGTCCCCGCTCCCGTACCTCTTGGAATCTCTTAAACTAGCCTTTGTATCCAAACTCTATTTCATTGTCACTGATAGAGACCAAACTACTACCAATTCATCTCTCTAGTGGTCCTCTTGATAACCTAAGTGCCCTTTATTACAAAGCATTTCTGCTTTTGATATTGTTCAGAAGGCAGAGGCAAAGGTTGTGCTTGGCAAAATAGAAATTATATTCTTCAACTTGTAGATAATTAATTACATACTTTTCTATCTTCACATTATCTATCTATTTTCTCATAGATATTCAGGGGCATGTATAGCCATTCTGTTTCTATAGTTTTCATATTATTTATGCTATGGGCATAGTAGGTAGTTTAGGCTTCCGAGGTGAAGCACAAAATTTAGTGTCAGTAAAACACAGTGGATCCTTGTGCTTCAGAGGAAGCGCCACTCTATTTCCAACAATATTTTGACATTTGTTGTGTCTACCTTATATTTTCTCTTCTTCTTTTTTATTTTAACTTCGAACAAAAGCAATATGAAGTAAGTCATGAATACTACAAAAAAATGATTCTAACTCTTATTAGACCAATTACAGTTAAAGAATACCTTTATAATCATGAGTCAGACAATTGCTTTGACTTTGTTGAACTTTTAAAAATGCTAGAACCTGAGCCATTAGATCGCAACATAATTGAACAAGAAATAAAAAAGGCCGTTAATGAAATTCTTCAAGACAAAGAAAGTACAAGACAAAAAAGATTAGCTTTGGCTATCGCCATTAGCGACTTTCGTGTGAGCAATTGTCTGTTTAAATAGTTTATCACTGTATTAATGCTTTCTTAAGATTCTTCACTGCCAATCTACCAATAATTTTTGGAGCACCTTGAACCTCCAGAGAATTTCATGTCGAAACGCGCTGTCTATGCAAGAACAGGCTAATCAAGACTTACAACCATCAGTGACACGAGCAGATAGCTACCGTACCAGATCGAAGTCACGACAACCAATAGCTATAAAAAATGATATAAAAAATGAGAACGTTTATGAGATGGATGGTATCGTCTTGGGTGGTATGACACAAAGTGTTGGCTCCATTATCAAGACAGAAGCAAAAAGAATGGCTAAAAAAGCAAAAACCTATACAAACTTAACAGGGGAAGCAAAGAACAGTGTATTCTTGGGTTTCAATTCCATTGTGGATTTGTCAAACAACAGTACTGATGAAGACTCTCAATGTTCATTTTTTTTGAATAAAGAGTGGCAACAACTGAAGAATTTGTTTTATGAGCCAAGAGAAATGACTCCGTTGTCTAAGTATATTACTGATGATTTAGAAAAAATTGAAAAGGTTTATTTACTATTAATAATTACAATGATTGTTGGATTAATTTGCTGTATTGATAGAAAGCTCAAACTGACTTGAAGGCAGCATACAGGCTCTCTTTGGACTGCCAATACAAATATGCATTCAGTTCTGATGAGAGCTATTTTGAAATTTATTCACATGTGTAATATTTACCATAGTAAAATTGTTTTATGGTATTGATTATTTTTATTAGGATTCGTCTGTTAAATCAAGATAATAGTATTTTGAAGAAGAAATCAGAGACAGCAACAGAGCAGGATTTCGTAGGAGAAGCATGGACCCCTATTCTTGCTAGCATATTCAATGACAAGTCTCTCTTTTTAAAGTGGTAAGGTTATATTTTAATGTTGTAGTATATAAAGTTGCTAATGTATAAAAAGGGGCGATTCAATATCTGAGTCGTCAAGTTTAGCAAAAAAAAGAGCACTACCAGATGAAAACGTTATGGGCGATCGTATTGATCTGCGTGTGCTAACTAGAGTTGATGACAGTTATCATGATATATCCAATTGCGAATTTGCAAATGACAAGCTTGGGCCCGGAAAATTCACTATGGACCATTTAAAAGTCTTGCGAGAATCTAAAGTCATTTTGGATAATATAATCAACAAAGAGTTCATACAAACAAAAGATGCAAGACGGTTAATTATTCCTAGCTTCCAAGCAAACGGTTTGGAGGCAGAGATAAAGCTAACAAAACTTGTTGAGCCTGGTCTTTATACTATACAGCACCTTGGGTCTGTTGATATACCTTACCTTGTTAATGATTTATCAGTTTTAAGAGTAAAGACCATCCCTCGTTTGAAATTCATTAAGGTAAATAATATATAAATATATCTTCTATTTCTCCATTATATTGAAAGAAAAGAAAAAAAATTATTATCATTCAATCAAAAATGCTCGTTTATTACATGATGCTATCAAAAAAGAGAGAAGATTGGAAAAGAAGAAGAGCTCATCCTATTGGCGATCACCATCAAATGACAATGACATTGTTAAAACAGAAACAGATTGGACAAGAAAAACCTGGTTTCCTAGCTTAAGAATAGGTTCACCAATAAACATACCATTTGATTTGTAAAGCATTATCACTATTACTTCTTCTCCTTAGTTTAGTGATTTAAAGAATTTTATTTAATGAAAAAGCATGATATATATATTTATATATATATGTTTGCAAAAAAGAAAAAAGATTGTTTAAAGATCAGTTTTTTCCATAATTACATCAAGACTTTTTTGTTTTTTACATTTCAAGCAAAGCATAATTGAGATAAAAAAAAGGCAATTTTAAATCAATAGCATGCTCATTTAAAATAGACATGTAAAATCTCCATATAAAGTCATGAAAAGATACTCTTTCATTTTTATTTCACATGACAAAGATAAAAAGACAATCAAAGGTTGATAAATTAAAAAAAATATAATAAATCAAAAATATAATCTATATATATATAATTGTCTATTTAGACCGTCAGAAACAAAATAGGAATAGATGTGCTAATCAAGAAGTTGCCAAAGCAAAGGAAGAAGTGGTATAAGCTCTCTGAGCTGCACTTTATTTTCATATAAAAAAATAAAAAATAAATATGCTCTCTTCTACTCTATATCTTTCAAGCCAAGTTTACTTATTCTAGTTCCATTTTTTTCTATTGGTATATTGGGCAAGATCTTTCAATTCTTTATCCAAAAAGACATCTATACCAAGGTCAGGTAGATACCACTTCTTCTTTCTTTGCTTTGGCAACTTCTTGATTGTATGTTGTTCTTAATATAATTGTTGTTGCCTCTGTTTCAGAATCCAAAGTGGTATTGTTTTCTGTTGTAGAAAAAATTGAGTTTTGTATCTCTGTGCTTGCATGCCATTGTACTGTTGGTTTGTAGTAATAATGTTTAAATGTGTTGGAGTTGATGCTCCAATTGGCATATGTCTTGACACTATTTATTTCATTGCCTCTTAATATTGCCTTTGTATTCCATGCTGATCTTATAGAATGGGCACTGAATACTCCTGGAATCCCAGCTTTCTTTATATGGACTTTGACTCAGTAAGCCACTGTTGCTGTAATGATGTTTCCTATTGTTCAAAATTTAGAAACAAAAGGTGTGTTTGGTAATATAAGTATATTTTGCAAAGCTTTTGATATATAAATGTATCTCTATGCAAAGTCAACTAAATATAAAATTACATTTTAAAAAATTATAGAAAATATTTTTATTATATTAAAACTGGGATAATAATATAGAAATATTCTTATACTTTTTCCTGGGAATAACACACAAACTTAATTATTTGATTATCTAGAAGTGGTGTAATATTTTCCAATTAATTATTATTATTTCTTAGTAAATCAAAAATAGAATAACTGATATTGGTTTAATATAATATTTAAGAATTAAAAATTTAATAGATTTTATACTTGAAGAGGGAGTATTTTTATTGTCTATTTAGACCAGAGGAAACAAAATAGAAATAAATGTGCTTTATCTTCTTTTTATTAAAGCTCAGAGCGATTTTTCAAAGTATAAGTAAAAGCTTTTTTGAGCTATTGTTAAGTTAATCAAATTGAGCTTGGTCATGAATAAATAATAATAAATAAAGGGAAATGAATGATACAAAATAATAAGAATGAATGGGGTGGGTGGGGAACATTTATTTCTATTTTGTTTCCTCTGGTCTAAATAGACAATTCAAGGTCAAATAAATTCTCTCAAAAATTGTATGAGACTGTTGGAAACAAAATAGGAGTAAATGTGCTAATCCAGATCAAAAAACTCTTCATCATCATCCACTGTATCCATAGCATCATGAAAATCATCTTCAGGCTCAGAAAGAGCAGTAGAGAAACCTGAGAGAACAGCAGAAGTAAAATCCACTGTTGTCATGTGTTGACGCTTGTAGTGGTTGTGGAAGGTTGCTGAGGAAGTCCAGTTGCCCAGAGTCACAATATCATCCAAGGCAATACCTTGTGCCAGTGCACAGGAAGAGGCAATAGAGCAAATGGAAACCTTGTCTTTTGTAGACTTGTTGATAAATCTACGTAACCATGTGAAGATAGTGGTGGCCTTGACAGGAGCATGTTTGACTGGTGAGATTATGAATAATGTTGAGTCTTGCGACCTTGGAGGAGAAACCAAAGGGTAATCTCTTAGACAAGAGAAGCAGACAAGCAGACAAAGAGAAAAGTTGGAGTGTGAGTGTACTGTAAATGGCTTGATGATAGCCTGTTTCTTTTGCCTTTCCTTGGGAGCCACCACAGAGAACAAGAGATGGTCATCTTTGATAATACAGGAAGAAAAGGGAATTCTTTCCAGGTCTGAAGGTCTGAGAAAAGCAACCATTGCTAGTAAGAAAGCCAGTTTTTGCTGTAACAGGGAGAATGAAGTATCCACAGAAGAAGAGATTCCTTGAGCATACTCAATGGATGGACTCATGTCTATGGTTGGCTTGTGCAGGGAAACAGGTGGTGCCAAGTGACTCAGAGCACTGAAAAACATCTGCAAAAGTGCATGCTCACAAATGGGTTCTGGAGTCAAATTGAGGTGCAGTATAGCAGACCTGGCCATTTGCAATGTACCAACTTTTAGCTGTCTGTTGTTGCATGAGAAAGAAAGAAAATTGATGAGGTCTTGCACCAAGAATTGAGATATCAAAACTGGGGGATGCTGTTGGAGGGCCCATTTGATGAAAGCATTTTGGTAAATGCAGTACCCTTTGTTGGTTGTGGTATTGGAAGTATACTGGTGCATGAGCATTGCTGCTGTTTCAGGTGCTAGGCCAATGTTGGTAAATTTGTTCCTGAGAGTCTCCAAACGGATAGCATCCAGTTGTGCTGTAGTGGCCATGGTGTTGTTGGTGTGGTTGTCTGAATGTGCTGGTGGGAGAGGAACAGTGGAGGTGCTTGAGCCATAGCCTGGATCATGGGGAACCAGAGGGCACTTGGCCAGAACGGTACTACTACTGTAGCTAATGGGATTCTTTCCCTTATCAATTTTGCAAGAACCCTGGTGATCAGATTCTAAGGTGGATTGATGTAGGGATTCTTCTACTGAGACCATCTCATAGTGAATGCGTCTGTGTGTATTGCTCCTGGGTCTGGCATCCACAATACATACTTTGGAAGAAGGTGGAAGGTGCAATCCGCAAACAAGTCTATTGAGTGAGGGCCCCATGTTCTCTGAATCAAATTAAAGCTTGAGAGCTTGATTTGTCACATATTCTTGGTAAAAATTCTCCTGGACTCGAAATCTGCCACTATGTTTTGCTGTCCTTTGATGTGTTGTGCCTGGATGGACAGATTGTTCTTGAGACACCACTTCCACATAGTTGTGGCCAGGTTCATCAGGTCCAAGGACTTTGTCCTGCCTTGCTTGTTGATGTAGGAGAGCAAGGTTGTATTGTCTGTCCTGATCAAGATAGTGGTATTCTTCAATTGTGGGAATGTCAGTAGGGCTAATTGGGCTGCCTTCAGTTCCCTCCAATTGATCAAGTAGTTTATCTCCTCTGCTGTCCAGAATCCATGGGCACAGTGGTTCTTCCAGCTGCATCCCCATCCTGTATTGCTGGCATCCACATATAGGGTCTCTGATGGTGTGGTGGGGATCCAGGATCTCCCATTCCAGTTCTTGAGGTTGTTGAGCCACCATTTCAACTCCACTATGCAGTTCTGATCCATTATCTGCAGGACATCCCAATCCTTCTCTGTATGAACATGAATGTTCTTGAATCATAGGAGGTGTTGAGTGTACAGACAGGCAGGGAAGATTGCAAATGTTGCTGCTTTGAGATGCATGGTCAGGCTGTGGACTATTTGGGGTGTTTGGGAGGGGGACTTCAATATCTGCTGAATGGATTTCTGTATGTCTCTCAGCTTCTTGCCTGGCAGAGATGCCATCATTGTGGTTGTATCCAATGAGAAGCCTAGGTGTTCCAGTACTTGCTTGGGCTGTAGGTCTGATTTCTTGAGGTTGACTAACCATCCTAACTGTTGAAGTTTCTTGACTACCATCTCTGTGTGGAGAGAGGCCTGTTGGGGCAATTCTGCTGCAATAATCCAGTTGTTGAGATAGCTCAATACTCTTATTCCTTGGGTGCAAGCCCACTCCAGCATGGGCCTGGCTACCTTTGTGAACAACCATGGAACCGCTGAAAGACCAAAGGGGTAGTACACCATTGGTACACCTGCAATTTCCATTGGAAGCATAAGAAAGAGCAGGAGTCTGGGTGCACAGAAATGTTGAGAGAAGCATCTGAAAGATTGATGGATGTTAGGTAGTCTTTGGGGCAGAGCATGAGTGAGACTTCTTTGAGTGTCTCCATCTTGAAGTGAGGGGCATCAACATACTGATTCAACTTCTTGAGGTTGAACACTGGCCTGGAGCCTCTGTCCTTCTTGGGAATAACAAACATTGAGCTGTAGAAGCCTGGCGTTTTCTGTACTTCTTATTCTGATACTGTTTGTATTGCATTCTTTGCCAGTAGTTGTTGTATTTCCGTCTCCAGGAGAACAGACTGTTGTGCATTGTATGCAATGATTGGAGTTGGTTTGTAAGAAAGAGGGGGTAAAGCATGGAAGGGAATGTTGAACCCCTGAGAAATTGTGTTTTGTAGCCATGCGTTGGTAGAAAGTGTGGTCCAATGTGAAGCAAACTGGCTGAGTCTCCCACCCACTTTGCCTTCTGTTGAAGGAATTACTGGTGCTGGGGCTTCCTGAAGGGATTGTTGCTGTTGTAGTGACCTTTGTGCTGGTTGGCCATTGCACTGTCCTTGGGCTTGTTTTGGTAATGGGGATGGCTGTTGCCATTCTGGGCATTGCTGTGTTTGTAACTGCCCTGCTGAGAAGACAGACCAAATCAAAAAAACTGCAAAGAGATTTCAGGGGGGCCAGAAGAACCAGGAGAACCAGTGTAACTGTTGAATTGTCTTGGGGGCTTGCATGTGCTGGCCTCATGGTACATCTTGTTGGCTGCTGTCTGTCTGGAGAGCATGGCCTGCAAATCTGCACTGGACATAGTGTAATTATGTGCATCATTGGTCTTTGCTGAGAAGGCAGGGTTGAAGGCTCTAGTGGCAATCTCATTGTGAGATTGTGTAATGGTGGCACATGAATGAATGAGTAACTCCCTATGATCATGTAGCATCTTGGCATAGCATTCCATATTTGGGTTGTTGAGTTTGGTCAAGGTAAGTTCATAGATGAGGATATCCAGGGGGCAGAAAGAGGCAGAGAGCATGTACTGCATATTCCTGAGAGACCTATCCTCCTTCTGTTGGCCTTTGTTTATTCTCTTCTCAACCTCAGGTAGAGTAGAAGGCACCTTGTAGTCTATTCCTGCAATACTGGGGTAGGACTTGATTACCCATTTCCGGGATTCTTCTTCCATAAGAGAAGAAGTGTGCAACAGACAATCCAAACCAAACTGTTCATTCAAGAACTCTGAAGGAGTCCATTTGTAAGAAGGACAAACTGGGAAAGGATGTAAAGCAACAGGACCATCTGCTGCCTGTGCTGGCATGTTGGCAACCATAGGTTTAGCCTGGGGAGACACCTGGGGAGCTTGCTGTTGGCCAAGAGCCAAAACCACCTTGTGCAATGAAGCAATTTGCTGTTGCAAAGCCTGGATACTTTCTTTGGTAGACATTTGTAATAATAATAAGAGTATATGAACCAATTAATGTGGTAATGACCAAGCAAAAAAGAAGATTAACTTAACAATAGCTCAAAAAAGCTTTTACTTATACTTTAAAAAATTGCTCTGAGCTTTAATAAAAAGAAGATAAAGCACATTTATTCCTATTTTGTTTCTGATGGTCTCATACAATTCTTGAGAGAATTTATTTGACCTTGAATTGGTATTGTATAGACCATAATACTAAATTTTATATTTTTCCTAATAGAATTCATTGTCTATTATCTTAAAGAGAATAACTCCTTACTCTTTATTGAATCCTAATGAAAAAAAAACTATCATAGAAGTGAAGTAAAATCTATTGATGATATAATGAATGTAAAAGCAAAAACTGTATTAACACTGAGATACTTTTCTATATATGTATTTTTGACACAAGTTTTATTTAAAATAAAGTTACCAGGCCCATACTCATTAGTAAATAAGAGTTGCTTATTGATCTTCCAATTAATTGAAAGTAGAAGCATTAACTCAATGGAAGACTTTATTCCATATAGTACTTTTTATAAGATTTATCTAAAATTTTATACAGGCAAAAATGCAAAACTATTAGCTCAATGGGTAAATTTTATTATAAATACCAATTTATTAAATAATGTTAATATTATAACAGTTTTTTTCTTCAATGAATCACCCAGAAAAGTTCAAGCATGTTACATTATTCTTGGATGGATATAATAATAGGGTAACTTACCAAGATATTAACTTTAATAAAAAAAATATTATACTCATACAAAAATAAAAAATTGGGTATGTGTATACAATTTATTATTGATGGACAAGGTTTAATTAGCTATGTATTAAATTCTAAAGCATACTGTGACTTCACTGATGGCCAAATGTTTGAATCTATTTCTTTTTTCAAAGTTTTTATATAAAGATGCTTGTATAGTAGTAGATGGTGACTATGAACAACACTTTAATAAAACAATTAAAGGTAATTCAGAAAAGGAGTATGATCTTTCAATAGAAGATTTCTGTTTCCCTAATAGAAAACCAATAGGTGATAAACTTTTAATACAAGAGTTAGCTTTTAATAATGAATTAGGTTCATTCAGATCCCATATTGAAACGTTTTTTACTACATTTACTAGTAAATTTTGTAGGTTTAATAAAAAGATTGTTCCAAGATAAACCAAATTTTCTGTATATAATCTTCAAATAAAGTTTACATTATCTTTATAATTTAACTCGTTTTGATAAAATACACATTGAAAAATAAGACAATATAGATTTACATAAAGAATGGTATAGAGAGGGGTTTGATTATAAATATACCAATGACAATAATAAAAATATTATGAGTGTTAAGATGCTTTATAAAGCTAGCTATACACATAATAAGTTATATTCTCAATCAAATAGAATACAAAAATTAATAGATAGTATGAGTAACATTAATATTATAAAAGAAAATTATGAAAATGAAGAAATTGTATATGAGATAGATGAATCATATGAAATGGAAAAAATAATAAGTTATAGAAAAAATAATAGAATAATAGAATATGAAGTAAAGTGGATTGGATATAAAGATATAGATTGGATAACAACTGATAAATTTAATACAACTGAGTGTGTGATTATTCAGACAAGTAGAAAATAACAAGACTGAACAAAGATAATTTTTATTAAGTGAAGAGTGGTTCATTATTTATACTTTTTGTGGGTGCTTATCCTTCAGTGGCATTCTACCTTTTCGTAGTTAATGATTAGTCCATGGCATAGCTTATTGATAGATGCAACCATATGGTTGGTATAGATGATCTATCCTATGGTAGTTTACATAGGTGTAGTCTTATGGTTGGTGTAGGTGTTCTACCTAATGGTAGACTACATGTTGGAGCCTTATGGTTGGTTTATTGAATAAGCACACCAATATAGAGCCATCTATTATGTGTCTTCACTTTAATTGCCTTTGATAGATCTTATTTTATCCACTAAGGATTTATAGATAAAGGCAGCTCATTAAGTGTCCAATAATAAATTGAGCTTAGAAGGTTGATTTGTAGTTACGACCAATCAGTGAGATGATACAGAGATGTACTATGGTACTTGTGTGCACTCAAGCTTTCATAGTGTTACAAATAAGGAAAGATTCTGTCCCTAGAAGCTAGAGAAGAGAAGATTATTGTCTGTGCATTTTTTATAGAGAATGCTATTGAAAATTGGTCTTGTATTAGACATACCTTAGAAGAAGAAGTGTATAAGTAGTCTTTGGATTTTGAAGAATTAAGTCTTTGAGAAATATACCTTTTTACCAACTTAACACACCTCTTGTTTTTTGGGCTTTTGAACAATAGAGTATTCTGAATGTCACAGCACACTACTCATGCTGACCAATTCATAAAGAATCTTTGGATTGAAGTTGGAACATGACAACAACACTCCTGTACCTGTAACACTGTGCATGCATGGCAAAACATTGACTATCCATACTATAGCCAAAGCTATATCACAAAAGGCTTTCCATAAAATGGACTTCAACTTTGTGACGTAAAGGGAAGGTTGTGTCACAGCTTTAAAGCAAAAAAATATCCTTGTGTTTACACAAGGATATTGTAAAGAGGTGTCGTCGACAGCAGGATTTGAACCTACGCAGGCAGAGCCTATGTGATTTCTAGTCACACTCCTTAACCACTCGGACATGTCGACATGATATACTTAACACGTGTGGTAGTTATCCCTCTGTATATGATAGATAGAAAGGTAGAGTAATAGGGTAAGAAAAGGGTTCAGAATAGAAATTGGAGGTAAGGTTCATGAACAAATAAAAAGGGTAGGGGAATGGTCTGTTCAATTGAATAGACTATGAAAACGAATAAGAATAATATTTTGCAACACAACAGTGAAGCAAAAAGAAACAGATAAAAGGGGAAAAACAGTACACACAGGTACAAAATAACAGAATGCAATCAATACTTTGCTAAGAATTAATTTGTAAATAACAATGATACTTCACAAGAAAACACAGTAGCACCGCCCACAACTTGTATCAGAAGATATCAAAAGAAAATAATGGAAGAATAAAAGATAATAGAGGATCTTGGAGTAGTATTTGACAATTTATTTCAGTTCTTGGTTAATGGGATATTTATACTAAAGAACTAAATGTTAAAATAGAGAATGATTTCATAAGAAATCAATCTTAGAGAAAATGAATTATGACAATTGTATTGTTACTACATCATGGATGAATAATAACTATAAATTTAATAAACTATACTAGCATTGTTACAAGAATACATCATAACAATGATTCTTCAGGAGAAAACAAAAAAAAGAAACTAAAGTAGTGCCATTGAGGTGAACTCATAGTAATGAAGTTATCTACTACAAAAGCAACTAAAATAGCATAAAGAAATACATCATAGAAAAGAGAAAACAAGTTTAGGTAGAAAACAGGATAGTATGAGAAAAAGAGTAAAGAAAGGAAAAGGATTGTGGGACAAGAGCATTGATCTCTTTACCATGTACAGAAAATGTCAGAAACATATTGGTTTCCAAAAGAGGAAGAAAAGAGAAGATTGACAAAATAAAGAAAGAAAGAGAAACAGAACCAAAAAGAAAATAGTCAAGGAACAGAGAAATTTGTAAAGTCAATTCCCTGTACTACACTTGGCAGTCACTGAGGCTGGCAACCTCACAACACCACATGTCATACTTTATTGGTTACCAATTTGAATAGGATAATACTAAGCCCAAAAGTAGAGACAGCAATAAGAGGAAACTGAGGATAACAAGGTCTGGACTGAAGCCCATGTAGATCAAAGAAGAATAGGTAAAGAGAGGATAGAAGATGATTTTTATTCATTCAAAATAGTTGCTTATTTATACTAATTTACATATGATACAATTGACTAAGCACATCTTGTCTTCAGTCTACTCAGGGTGAGTGTGACTTCATCCAAGACATACTGTTTGTTTGATTATTTAATAAACCCAAAAGAAGTAATCCATGTGAGTCCAATAAGGAAAAGTGTGCTGGCCAATGGAATCATAGCATTTAGTATAGTGGCAACAACTTTTGTCTGTGCTAGACACTGTGCTATCAAATACAGTAATACTATTGGCTGCACATGTCTTCCCTTTTTGGAACACACATTATCCTGTGTGGATACACACAGATAATATAATATAATTAATAAGATAAATGCTAATGCAATATATTGTCTTGGCTTAATATGTTCTCTTCACAGTGAACATGTTAAGCCAAGACATATATATGCAATTGTACACTGTAGAATTTAGTATAAATAATCAAGTGAATTCAATGAATAAACATTATCTTTTATCTTTTCTTTTATTCTTCTTCTTTGATCTATGTGGGCTTCAGTCCAAACCAAGAACCACTAGCTATTCCACTCTGTGCACATACCTCTGGGCTTAGAACTATTCTGTCCAAATTAGGGAACAACACAAGTTGATGCATGTGGTATTTAGTGATATGTGACAGGTGGATAAAAAGATAGAAATAAAGGTTAAAATAAAGATTATCACTGGTAATGGAGGGAAATGGGTTTGGGGAAAAAGGGGAATGGTCTCTTTAAAAGAATTGACTATCTAAAATAAAATGAAATTTACACCCACAAGTGAATGTAAAAGAGAAAGGGATATTGTAGGATACAAATATAAAAGAAAACAGTGAACAACAAGTTCACAAGGAAAACAGTACAATCAAGAATATGCAGAGACTGACTTGTACAAAACACAATGGATAATTCACAAGTAGAAATCAATAAAATGATACACTTGTCTCTGAAAGATCCAATTGAAATGAAAGAATAAGATAAAAGAATAAAAGAATAAGAAATATTCAGAAAGAAGTATCAAGATAGAATTTGACAATGTTTATTAGTGAAAATAACTAGGAGTATTTATACTAATAGACAATAGGGTAAAAATATAATGAAGTCAATTCATATAAGCATTGTAGAGTGTAGTAATAGTGCAATTCCTAATGTGATTATACTATTACATAGCTTACAATAATATCAATGGGATAATAGAATAAAATAAGATGAAATACGCTACAAAATAAGGTTAACACTACTGAATTACTAAAAGAATGGTAATTAATAAAATGAAAAGTGTGGACTGAAAAAGGGAAAATATAGAAAAGCGTGGTGTAGAAGAAGAAAAGTATGGACTGAAAATAGAAAAATAGAGAAATGTAGTACAAAAAAAAGAAAAATGTGGTGTCAAAAAGGAAAAGAAAAGTGCACACCAAAAAAGGGAAAAAGGAGGAAACAGAAAAACAAGAAAAACTCAGCAATTCTGTCTTTGCCAGACAGAGGAGAGCTGCGACACACGTCATGGTTTGGTACTGAACAAAAGAGAAGCATGGCCTGTTCCATCTTCTTGATGGCTGAAGCCGGCAATAGGCACACACAGTGTGTCAAAGTATATCATGTCGACATGTCCGAGTGGTTAAGGAGTGTGACTAGAAATCACATAGGCTCTGCCTGCGTAGGTTCAAATCCTGCTGTCGACGACACCTCTTTACAATATCCTTGTGTAACACAAGGATATTTTTTGCTTTAAAGCTGTGACACAACCTTCCCTTTACGTCACAAAGTTGAAGTCCATTTTATGGAAAGCCTTTTGTGATATAGCTTTGGCTATAGTATGGATAGTCAATGTTTTGCCATGCATGCGCAGTGTTACAGGTACAGGTAGGATTAAGAGACTGAACAAAGATAATTTTTATTGAGTAAAGGTTCACTATTTATACTTTTGGTGGGTGCTTATCCTTCAGTGGCTTCTACCTTATGGTAGGATAATCTATTCTACCTTATGGTAGTTATGATAGTCAACCTTATGGCTGCTTCACAATTACAACTAAATGGTTGGTGGGGACATTCTACCTTATGGAAGAATTCACTCTCTTTGACCTTATGGTTGGTGTCTATATTACTACCTTATGGTAGTATTAATAACTGCCACCTTATGGTTGGCTCATATGTTTTACTTAGTTGTAGTATTATTAGATTCAACCCTATGGTTGGTTCCTGGGATAAGCACCATTATTGAAACCATTAATTATTATGAGTCTTTACTCAATTGACTCTGATAGGTCAATATTGTTCTGTTAGGATTATTAATGAAGATGGCTCTTGTTAAGTGTCCAATAGTACACTGAGCTTTAGAAGGTGATTTGTAGTTACAACCAATCTGTGAGACAATACAGAGATGTACTATGTTACTTGTGTGCACTCAAGCTTTCATAGAGTATTCTGAATGTCACAGCATACTACTTGTGTTGACTTATTCATAGAGAATCTTTGGATTGAAGTCAGAACACAACACTGCTACTGTTCTGAAAATTGGTGCCAGAGAGTTGATGTAGATTGAGTACAGATGAGGACTCAGGAATGATCCTTGGAGGACACCTGTCACTGGTGAAAATGGACATGATTCACAATTGTTCAGTATCACTGTCACAGAAACAGCATCAAAGAGATGAACTAAAAGAGCCAGAAGTGGTGGTGGAGTGTTTCTTTGCTTGAGTGTATGCCAGATGACTCTACAATCTACTGTATCATAGGCAGCTTTGATGTATAGATAGGCAACAACTGGATAGTGTTTGTGCCTCTTGTAGTAAGCCTTGATCAGGTCATGCAAGCACAATGCCTGGTCTAATGCTCCACGTCTTGGTCTAAATCCACCCTGAGCAACATCCAGTGGTGGTGAGTGTTTGTGCAGTAAGGATGAGAGACACATCTCAAAGAGCTTTCTAAGAACAGAGATGAGTGATATGGGCCTATAATTGGCAGCATCTTTGGGGTCACCCTTTTTGTAGATTGGGAAAATCTGAGCATAATGCCAGTGGTAAGGGACAGTAGACTATTGCCAACACAAGATAAAGAACTGTAACAGAAGCTGAGAGATTACTGGCCTGAGAGGCTTGAGCATTTCTGCTTTGATGTGGTCTGCTCCAGATGCTTTTCTGTTGGGCAGATGTCCAATGATCATGGTCACAATCTCCCTAGAGAATGGTGAATCAAGTGCTGGGAATGGCTGGAGAGCATCCTGTGGTGGTGGTTGTAATGACTAGTTTGTTCTTGGCAAATTATGAAAGTAATTTGGGCATCACCAATGGTCTTGTCCCAGACAAACTCATTAGTCTACCATTTGTCTCAACCATTATAAGTCTCTATCCTCCTGCTCTTATCTTTGTCTTGGCTTGCTGTAAATCAATAGATTTGTTTATTAAGTTATTTTAGAATTAGATTGCAGTATATAACATTTAGTATAAATACTCAACTTATTGTCATAATAAAAACAATATCCTGATATCTGTTTCCTTCTCATACTCTGTCCTTGTCTTCCCTTGTCTCCTACCTGTGTTCTCCTACCTGTTCCTGATGCACAACACCTAGTACCTCTGCTTCTTTCTCCTGTCCCACCCTGGTCCTTACAGTGGTGGTCTGACTGGTGGAAGAATGTGTCCACTGTTCACTTCTGACAAGTGCTGGCTCATAGTCTCTGCTGCTGCTATATCACCTTCATCATGCTGAAAGCCTTGCTGGGGCTGGCAATGTCTTTTGATCTGCTTCACTTTTGATGTTGCTTTTGTGAAGTCCTTTTCCATACTCCTACAAAAAGTCTGCCATTGCTGTTGTTTTGCTCTTTGCACTTCACTTCTGAATGCTTTTTGGGCATCACCATGCTTCTGCCACCAGAGCAACTTGTCAAGGCCATAAGAACAATGCCATTTCTCATAGTAGTGGTCCCTGAGCTCTACTGCTGACTGCAGAGAGCTATTCCAGAACTTCTTCCAGTGGGATGGCCTTGATGATTTCCTACCAACAGAATCATCCAGGGCACTTGTTGTGTTCTGACTTCAATCCAAAGATTCTCTATGAATAAGTCAACACAAGTAGTATGCTGTGACATTCAGAATACTCTATGAAAGCTTGAGTGCACACAAGTAACATAGTACATCTCTGTATTGTCTCACAGATTGGTTGTAACTACAAATCACCTTCTAAAGCTCAGTGTACTATTGGACACTTAACAAGAGCCATCTTCATTAATAATCCTAACAGAACAATATTGACCTATCAGAGTCAATTGAGTAAAGACTCATAATAATTAATGGTTTCAATAATGGTGCTTATCCCAGGAACCAACCATAGGGTTGAATCTAATAATACTACAACTAAGTAAAACATATGAGCCAACCATAAGGTGGCAGTTATTAATACTACCATAAGGTAGTAATATAGACACCAACCATAAGGTCAAAGAGAGTGAATTCTTCCATAAGGTAGAATGTCCCCACCAACCATTTAGTTGTAATTGTGAAGCAGCCATAAGGTTGACTATCATAACTACCATAAGGTAGAATAGATTATCCTACCATAAGGTAGAAGCCACTGAAGGATAAGCACCCACCAAAAGTATAAATAGTGAACCTTTACTCAATAAAAATTATCTTTGTTCAGTCTTGTTAATCTACCTGTCCAAACAATCTCAGCACTGTAAACACAGCTATTGAACTGCTCATTGAGAGTGTCAAAGTCTGGGTATGATAGTGGAGGCTCTGCTACAAGTGATGTTATTCTAGAAGACAGATCATGTGTGAGTAATCTGAAATTTTGTGAATACAGCCTTGCAATGTCAGGCTCTTTCAGACAAGACAAGTTCCAAGTCTTTCTCAGAGGTGGTGGTGGTGGTGGGAATTCAGCCATGCCATAGTCAAAAGCAAAGTGGATAAGCTTATTATCAGAACTGAGAGACAGCTCTGTCTGTATATCCATGGTGACATTGGTGAACTGGCAATTGGAGATAAACATGTCAATGATACTGCTGTGCTGTTGGTTGTTTTGATATGTGAGGTAGGTTGGCACACCATATGCATGCATATTGTTATAGAGATGAAGATTTTGATCTTCTAGCCATGATCCCAGAGCAGTACCACAAGTGTTAGTAGAATGATCTCCTAATAGTACACCCATCCTTGCATTGAGGTCACCACAGATAACAGTGTCTTCTGTCAAAGGAATGGAGTCCAGAATACCAAAAGCTTCTTCAAGAGATAGAGAGGGGGGAAGGTAGAGACATACAATTCTGAGTGATCCAACTTGGACACTCAGGGCATAGGGAGAAGGCATAAGTAGGTGAGTGCCAGGGAAAGGACAGGAGGGAGAGATGAAGGCACATATACCCATAGAGCCATGGTAATCTCCAGCAACTGGTAGGCCATATGTGTGGAACTGGGTCCAGGAGGTTGGGAGGCATGAAGGAGAGAGAAGCAAGGTTTCTGAAATGAAAATCATATGAAATTGTGGTGGAGCCCATTGGCATTCCATAAGCCTAATGAGACTCTATTCATAAGGTGATGTCTTGTGAGGGTTCATCCATGTTCATATCTTCATATGGATGCTTGAATGCAGCTTTTGGATCATCCCTGTCTTCATACACTTTTCTCTTGTGGGGGTTCTCAGGAATCTGGGACTCACTAATCCAACCCATCTCAGCAAAGATGGTGGCTACAGAGTGTGCAGTGTGGGGTCTCATATATTCAATGGCCTGCAGGCATCTTTTCTGGTAAATGTGCATGGCTTCCAGTGAGAGGTCTTCCTTTGAGAAGTCCTTGTACTTGGGGTCTGCCAAGTGTTTTGGGTCTCTGGGGTCAAAGTCCTTGTAGATAGTAACACTAGCCTTCTCCAAGAGGGCTGTTACATCTGGTACATACTTTAGGTGAACAAGAAGACCAATGACTGATCTTGCTGGGAAGGAGACATCCAGGATACGTCCAGTGTCAAAGCCAAGGGTTCTGAGAAGCTTACACACTTCTGGATGGTTCATTTGTCTGCTACATAGAATACACACATAAGTGTATCCTTTTTCACCTTCCTGGATGGTGAAGGCATGTGAAGCAGCTGCAACACGTCTTGCTGATGTCTGGGGGCATTTGGAGGGTGCTGGGATGTGTTTCTTGGCCACTGTGGCCCAAGAAGAGTCCTTTACTGTTGGCAGAGAATGGCCTGTGTCAATTTCTCTGCATGTTATCACTTTAGAAGTGACAGTTGCTGGTGCTGCTGGTGTTGGTGCCTTGAGTGCACTTATCTCAGCCTGTAAGGCTGTGATGGTTGCCTTGAGCCTCATATTCTCTTCCATGATGGCCTCAAATGCCTCCAGTCTTTGTTGCTGCTGCTTTAACTGAGCTAGTTCTGAGCTCAGAGATTGAAGGGCCAAAACGATCTCAGCCTGGGTTGAAGCATTAAGCTGTTGTTCAGCATAATTGGCAAACATGGTGTATCTACTGCTATTCAAGTGGTGTTGACCTGAAACTTGGACAGTAGGTGGGGAGGTGGGTGATGTTGATGGATGGATGATTTTCAAATTTGGATAGACTTACAATTTTGGTTTTGAAAAAAGTGTTGCTTAGCAGAAAGAGCCTGGCTTTAGCTCAGTTTAAAGATTATTTATTTCAAGGAGTATATTTCACAGGCTAAATATAGTACAGTGACTCCGCAGAACATATAGGGAAGCATATTACATAAATGGATAGGAAACATAGAGAGAAAGGAAAAGAATTGAAGTATAGACAAATTTTAGACTAAGACTTATTGGAAAGATAGGAAAGATAGCTTAATTAAGCCTGTGAGGGCATCCTCCACCTGCCTGGACAACCAGACCAGACCAGCCAAACCAAGAACCAGACCAGAAAAGCAATGGCATTAAACCCTTTGGGTGCATATGGGACATAGGACTGCAGGGCAGCACCTGCATGGGAGGGAAAAGAACAGGACACATGGTCAAAACTGCCAGTCAAGACTGCAAAACCAAAGGCAGACACCAACACCTGCCAGAAAATTAGATAGGGGCTGGGATGCCCATTTTAGAGCAGAAATCGTCCTGGTGGGGGTTGAACCCCCGACCTCTGCAATGCTTAGCACGTGTTGCTACCAACTCAGCCAAGCCAAATGTCTGTGCTAGACACTGTCCTGTCAAATACAGTAATACTATTGGCTGCACATGTCTTCCCTTTTTGGAACACACATTATCCTGTGTGGATACACACAGATAATATAATATAATTAATAAGATAAATGCTAATGCAATATATTGTCTTGGCTTAACATGTTCACTGTGAAGAGAACATGTTAAGCCAAGACATATATATGCAATTGTACACTGTAGAATTTAGTATAAATAATCAAGTGAATTCAATGAATAAACATTATCTTTTATCTTCTCTTTTATTCTTCTTCTTTGATCTATGTGGGCTTCAGTCCAAACCAAGAACCACTAGCTATTCCACTCTGTGCACATACCTCTGGGCTTAGAACTATTCTCTTCAAATTAGGGAACGACACAAACATCCCCCGGCTTTAGCTCAGTTGGTAGAGCGGAGGACTGTAATGAAATTGTAATCCTTAGGTCACTAGTTCGAATCTGGTAAGCCGGATAAATTTTATGTAAATATAAAAATAGTTAGTTTCTTTTTTTTTTATTAGCAAATTAATATATTGGGCACTTAGGTTATTGACAGGACTACCAGAGAGATGAATGGGTAGGTATTTGGTCTCTAGCAGGGACAGCAAAATAGAGTTTTGACACAAACTTAGATACAGGAAAAACAAAGGGGTATGGCAGTGTAAGAACTAGAGAACAGACAGGGAAAAATGGGGCAGAGGTACTAGGTGTTGTGCATCAGGAACAGGTAGGAGAACAAAGGTAAGAGACAAGAGAAGACAAGGACAGAGTATGAGAAGGAAACAGATATCAGGATATTGTTTTTATTATGACAATAAGTTGAGTATTTATACTAAATGTTATATACTGCAATCTAATTCTAAAATAACTTAATAAACAAATCTATTGATTTACAGCAAGCAAAGACAAAGATAAGAGCAGGAGGAAGATAAAGACCTCAAAGCCTTCTCATTACAAGAGCAATCTTATCTAGAACAAATATACACCACTGAACACACTGAACTGCCTCTCTACCCTGTCCAGCACAATGGAGAACAAATATTGGTACTCATTGATAGTGGGGCTAGTGCCAACTATGTCTCTCCACAAGTGGCCAGATATGCCCAGGAAATCAGACCTATATGTGATTATTCAGACAAGTAGAAAATAACAAGACTGAACAAAGATAATTTTTATTAAGTGAAGAGTGGTTCATTATTTATACTTTTTGTGGGTGCTTATCCTTCAGTGGCATTCTACCTTTTCGTAGTTAATGATTAGTCCATGGCATAGCTTATTGATAGATGCAACCATATGGTTGGTATAGATGATCTATCCTATGGTAGTTTACATAGGTGTAGCCTTATGGTTGGTGTAGGTGTTCTACCTAATGGTAGACTACATGTTGGAGCCTTATGGTTGGTTTATTGAATAAGCACACCAATATAGAGCCATCTATTATGTGTCTTCACTTTAATTGCCTTTGATAGATCTTATTTTATCCACTAAGGATTTATAGATAAAGGCAGCTCATTAAGTGTCCAATAATAAATTGAGCTTAGAAGGTTGATTTGTAGTTACAACTGATCAGTGAGATGATACAGAGATGTACTATGGTACTTGTGTGTACTCAAGCTTTCATAGAGTATTCTGAATGTCACAGCATACTACTCATGTTGACCAATTCATGAAGAATCTTTGGATTGAAGTCAGAACACAACACTATAGCTAAGAAAATAGTTGAAATGACTGGAGGACATGTCATTACCATCAACCAAAAAGCAACCATGGACATATCTCTCAATGGATATCAGGATACAGTGGAAGCTTTTATACTACCAACAAAATTTGCACTGATCTTAGGACGCACCTGGTTAAAGAAGACAAAACCTCACCCTGACTGGCAAACCGACCAATGGACTCTCCATCAAAACAACCAACAGTTTACCCTGCACCCTAAGAGAAGAAAACCCAACACTGACCAACTCAACTATATGATATTGGCCAAACAAGCAAACAAGCAAACAAGCTCATATGCAAGGAAAAGGCCAAATACTATCTACTCCACCTGGAAGAGATAGCCCAGACAACACCTATAGACCCTTTTGCAAAAGACTTGGTTAATGACTTCCAAGACGTATTCCAAAAAGGGCTCCCTGGTATACCACCCAAAAGAGACATACACCACGTAATTGAGACAGGAAATGCCAACACTATCAGTAGGCCACCATACAAGATGAGCCCTAAAGAACTGGAGGAACTAAGGAAACAACTTGATGAATTACTGGAGTTAGGCCTCATTTGACCAAGCACTTTACCTTGGGGAGCTCCAATCCTGTTTGTAAAGAAGAAGGATGGAACCATGCGCATGTGTATAGATTACAGAGTACTCAACAAAGTAACTATCTGTAATAATCAGCCATTACCACGTGTTGACGAATGCCTGGAGTGCCTAAAAGAATCAAGACACTTTACCAGTTTGGACTTGAAGAGTGGCTACCATCAGGTACAAATCCAACCAAGAGACATGCCCAAGACAGCCTTCAATACACAATACAGACAATATGAGTTCTTGGTACTGCCTTTTGGTCTCACTAATGCACCACCTACCTTTCAACACCTAATGAACAAGGTCCTTGGTGATTGCCTAGAAAAGTTTGCATTAGTATATCTGGACAACATCCTAATCTTCAGAAAGACACAAGCAGAACACAAGATCCATGTACGCCATGTAATAGAACACCTGAGAAAAGCCAAACTGATAGCCAACCTTAAGAAATGTGAATTTAACAAGAAACAGCTCACATTCTTGGGATTCCAGGTACTCCAAGAAGGCATACTCCCCTCACCAGACAAGATCAAAGTAATCAAGGAATGGAAACCTCCCACCAATGTGCAAGAGGTATGCCAATTCATTGGCCTTGCACAATACTATCAACGCTTTATCTCAAAGTTTGCAAGCATTGTAGCACCTATTACTGATTTTACGCAAGGTGTAGGGCTGAAAAAGAGACCTGTGGTGTGGACCAAAGAATGTCAGAGTAGTTTCGAACCACTAAAAGCTAAGCTAAGCACCGCACCCATACTCCAAGCACCAGACATGAAAAAACCTTTCCGCATAGAAACAGATGCATCTGATTATGGAGTAGGAGCAGTACTATTGCAGGAAGATGAAGAAAAACGGTGGAAACCTCTTGCCTTTGAATCCAAGAAGCTCTCCAAGACCAAACAATCCTACCCCGCTTAGAAAAGGGAACTGCTAGGAATTATGCATGCACTGAGAACCTGGCACTGTATGATCAAAGGGCAAGCATATGAGGTGTATACGGACCACTTACCTTTACAATATTTCCAAAGCCAAGTAAAACCTACACCTTGACTTGTTTGATGGATAGCAGAGATGGAGTTATACAACCCCAAGATTGTCTACAAGCCTGGTAAAGAGAACAACGTCCCTGATGTGCTCTCCCAACTGGAACAAGGAGAATCTGAAGAAAGTGAGCCCATGGAACCCAAGTATCTTTACAGCCTTGCATTAACCAATCCATCTGACTGGCCACAATACTACCTCACACCCAAAGATGAGTGGCCTGAAGAATACAAGGAACAGATGAGCAAAGAGAAACACCATTTCTCCATCACCAAGGACACTATCTATAGAAAGACAACCTCCAATGAAACTGAAACCAAAATCCAATACGCACCTTATGTGTGGCAAGCAGACTTGGTGAACAACTTCCACAAAGCATTTGGACACACTGGAGAACTGACAATCCATAGTCTACTTAGCAAACAATGGTGGTGGCCAGACATGCAAAAACAGATACAAGAATGGATCAAATAGTGCCCACAATGCCAAATGGCAGCCAATGCAGAAAAGAACGTCCACCATGCTCATATGACTCAGCTGGATATACCTCTCCCATTTTCTAGATGGCACCTTGACTTTATAGGCAAACTCCCAACAACATCAAATGGAAACCAATGGATCCTTGTCGCAGTAGACTACATGACTAACTGACTAATTGCAAGAGCTGTTCCCGCAGCAACAGGAGAAGCCATAGCCCTGTTCTTATACAAAGAGATTGTCATGCGATTTGGATGCCCTTATTGTGTTCCGACTTCAATCCAAAGATTCTCTATGAATAAGTCAACACGAGTAGTGTGCTGTGACATTCAGAATACTCTATGAAAGCTTGAGTGCACACAAGTAACATAGTACAACTCTGTATCATCTCACTGATCGGTTGTAACTACAAATCACCTTCTAAAGCTCAGTGTACTATTGGACACTTAACAAGAGCCATCTTCATTAATAATCCTAACAGAACAATATTGACCTATCAGAGTCAATTGAGTAAAGACTCATAATAATTAATGGTTTCAATAATGGTGCTTATCCCAGGAACCAACCATAGGGTTGAATCTAATAATACTACAACTAAGTAAAACATATGAGCCAACCATAAGGTAGAATGTCCCCACCAACCATTTAGTTGTAATTGTGAAGCAGCCATAAGGTTGACTATCATAACTACCATAAGGTAGAATAGATTATCCTACCATAAGGTAGAAGCCACTGAAGGATAAGCACCCACCAAAAGTATAAATAGTGAACCTTTCTTTACTCAATAAAAATTATCTTTGTTCAGTCTCGTTAATCTACCTGTCCGAACAATCTCACTGTTAATTCAGAAAGACTGCTCCGTTAAGAACATCCCTCAATTCCCTCTTTTGTGTGTGGTCTTTGTGTTGGTAGTCAATCTCTCTTGAGACCTACGTACCTCTTAGATCTACCACTGCCTTTAATTATAGCTCCTATTATCACAGTGCCTTATATTACAGTGATTCTCTTTTAGTCACCTAATTAGATTTTCACAATAAATCCGAGCTCAGTCTCCTTTACAAAAAAAACAATTAAGAAGTTGCCAAAGCAAAAGAAGAAGAAGTAGTATCAACCCGCCCTTGGTATAGACTTCTTTTGGGATAAAAGAATTGGAGGATCCCGCCCAATATATCAAAGAAAAGGAATTAGAAGAAGAAGAAAAAAGAGAGTATATAGTTTGGACTTAGCTTGAAAGATCTAGAGTATAAGAAGAGGAAAAATCTAAACTTTTATATGAAAATAAAGTGCGGCTTGGAGGGCATATAACCACATCTTCCTTTGCTTTGGCAACTTCTTAATTGTTCAAAAGTTCTCGTAGGGTGGCTAATATCCCCAATGCACAAATAGCACCTCACACCCAAAAATAAAAATACTTTGAACTGTAGCATAAATAGTGACAGCAGATACACATTTTATTTACATATTTCATAATCAATAAACTGTTATCTTTGGATTCATTCTATTATCTTTAGTGCAATTTGTAACAAATGATAAATGTCGTAGTCTCTATAGTCTAGCTAATCGAATAGCAGCCTTAAACTTTTCTGGTTCTTCAATTTCTTTTTTCCCTTGAATAACCATTAGTTCACAACGACGAACCACTTCTGGTGAATCTGGACTATGCTCAATAACACCTGTCTGACCATGATCCTCTTTCTGAATATACATCTTTTGACGGTTGTATGTTTTCAAGGTAATTGCATTCACAGAGCATACAACTTTGAAAGCAGCAGTAGCCAGTGCAGACTCTGACTTATTCACACAGGCTTCCTGCCATCTTGCGACGATAAGAGCAGAAAACATATCTCCTGTGCCTGTAAAGTATCCTGGGTAAGTAGGAAAGGCAATAAGGTGCTGTTCTACTTTTCCAGAAGCTGTCTTTTGACTTGTCAAACAAAACAGAGCGTGTGTTTCATTGGTAATAGGTCGGATATTAGCAGGCACTTCATTGATGGGCAGAGATAAGGATGTAATGATGATGTTGGGAGTGCCCATTG
This sequence comes from Spinellus fusiger, assembly GCA_025094145.1. Taxonomy (NCBI): domain Eukaryota; kingdom Fungi; phylum Mucoromycota; class Mucoromycetes; order Mucorales; family Phycomycetaceae; genus Spinellus; species Spinellus fusiger. Next base: position 257,278 of record JALLLS010000042.1, on the reverse strand, counting down.
TATGAAGAATTCTTGCTGTATCACATGCAGATTCTAGTGAGTTAATGATGGTCTGTGCAAGAGTCCTAGCAGTAGCACCATAAGGATGAGTTTTTTGTTTCTTTATGTATAGGCTAGTCTTACTCAGCTTCAAATTGGTTGGGGGTTGCAATGTCAGTAACGCATAAGATGGAGCGGTAAAGAGGAATGATTTCTGGGGCAACATATAATTCTCCACCATCTCCCATGACAGGATCACATACTAAAGATGTATCCATTTGTTTCAATAGGACAAGCACTTTTTTTTTATATTTCGCTGGTGGCATAGCTTACCAAAGACGATACTGGAGGACTTCTTTTTCAGATGAATTACAAATGCCTCTATCTTTTCCAAAATAGAATAATCACCAATGTAGCCTTGAGAGGGAAGTGTAGTAGAGTGTAAGCTTTTTTCTTTTTCTTTTTCTTTTTTTCTGTCTTCTTTTTCTTCTCTTTGACTGTAAACATTGGAAGAAGAAAAAGACATTTACCTGTCAAAACATGAGTGTAGTTCTCTGCTAGTCCATTGATTTGTAATCCATGAAAGAGTTCTTGTACATCTTCAGCTGAAAGACGACCCCCCGTCCATGAAGGATAGCCTGGTCCTGGGCGTGAATAAAAGCACTACACCACAGAGAGAAAGACATAGCCACTGGTCTCCACTTACCTGTATGGTTTGAGAACTGAACTGTGTTTAGAATATCAACGTCAAAGCCAAGGGTTTGCAAAGGAAACACAGCAGCCTTATTGCCTAGAGACCTTATTATTGAACCGAAAAGGAGTCATAATAGTGTAAGTTCATACCGCAGTATCCAGAGACCTAACAAAATAAAAACAGTCTTAAATTCTATTGTATTTTTTATTTGTTTATTGTTAAAAGGCTTACCATATGGGATTGAACACTTAGCACACGATACATCGTCTCTTCCATAGTCAGACACAGAGGATAGTAAAAGTAGTGAGTGAACAGAGGTAGTGTCCAGCCTATGTCAATGGCCTCCTACATCCACTTTAGGAAATAAATAAATAAATAATCAGGAGCTTAACCGTCACATTGCCTTATGCCTCGCCTTCCTTTGATTTCGATGTACATCTTTATGGTGTATGGGAGGTTCTTTCTATTGACCAGCTTCGACTGTGCTTTCTTAAGCCTACATTGAATGTCTTTCCTTTGTAGATGACACTTTAATTTATTTTAACAATTGAATTGGTTCTTCTTTATCAGTGGAAATAAGTCCTTTTGAGGCAATACTACCAGTCTATCTGACAAGAGCACTCCAAGGATGAATTTCTATGCACCAGAATGATACACACACACATATATATATATATATACATATATATTTGGTTGGTATTAGATATTCATAGGATTGAACCCTATGTCATGATACAAATGTCCATTTTATTACTATTGAGCAGTAAAGAAGAAGAGTAATAATAATAATAATAATATTAAAGACAAGGAGCAGAATAAATGGACAGGTTTAGATCAAAAAGGCACCTGTAAAAGCAGCCACAGGGGATCCAGTGGTGCGTGGTAAACTCCATCCAACAGCAGACATCACTTCAGCTGAACCAGCAATATCAACATGGGTATATCCAATAGGATCATCATGAGAAAGACCGTGCTTATTCAATCCAGAAGCAATCAGCATAAAGCCAGCAGGGTATTGATGTCCACGGTTGGTCATTGTACTGGGCTTGTCATTGGCCTGGATGACATCTTCACTAGAACGACCAGGCTGAACTACCTCAATGTCCTCACGGCGCATAGTTGAGATCTCAAATGGATCACCAAGAACATGGCCAGCATCATGAAGACGTCTGCTGATCTTGTTTCTTCGTGAGAAGCCATTGTCAAGGGCAATAGCATAGCCATCGTAAGCACGAAGAGCATGACCAGTCAATGTAGCCACAGTGAATAAAAGAGCAGGTGCCTTGGAAGAAGCCTCTTCTGTCTTTTTGTGTTTCAAAGCACGCTCCTTAAATTCACAGAGGAGATCTGTCATCACCATACGGCCCTCCGCATCGGTATTGCCCACCAACACTATCATAATAAAAATAAGATACAAGATACATAGATACACGATCCATAGATACACGATCCATAGATACAAGATCCATATCCTTCTACACAAGCTCCTCTCTCAAGGTGTTGTTTCTTCTTACCACGCGTTCCATTTCTAGAGTAGATAATCTCATCACAGACATAGGAATCAGGACCAATGGAGTTTCTTACCAAGGCCAAACCAGCAGTAATGTTGACACCCTTGGGCTGTAGCAACTCCACTGTCTTGAGGAAACCAGCCACAGAAGCAGCACCACACTTATCGCGAGACATGTCTATCCACTCAGCATAAGAAGAAAAGAACTGCAGTCGTATTGCTTACCTCTCATATGGCCATCGCTCTTAATATCAGCTCCTCCAGTATCAAAAGTAACGCCCTTGCCTACAAAGTAAAGACTAAAGGAGAAATGAATCCTTTGTCTGCCTAGAGTGCACGTACTTCTCCTTGACTTGACTCTGATCGGGAGACTTGTACTCAAAGTGAACAAAACGAGGATGATGACGAGGTACTATTCATTCACCCCCAACATGTCCAGCCATGAGTTGATCATGGACGCATACTCATCTGTATCTGATTTACCTGCTAAACTAGCACGCGTCACAGCATGGGCCAAAGGATACTCCTTCTTTATCACGTCGATGTCATTTATCACTGTCATCTTCACCACAGAGTCATCCTTAAACTGCTCCTGGAGGTATTCGACAATACGAATGGGAGACATACGCTCAGGATCAGGGGATCCAATATCTACACACCACACTCCATAAGAAAGATAGTGACAGACGACACCTTACCCTTGGCCAACCGTCTGCCCTGCTCAATGGCCAATACTCTCTGGATCCAGTCCTCAGAGTCCTCCTTGACCCATGAAGACACCAGACCCAACTCCTTGAACTCAAAAAGAGACTTGTTGGTACGAGCCAGATGTTCACGAGCATCAATAGGCTCATAAGAGGCCTCCAGGAATCCGAGAAGAGTCACTTCCAAGAAGCAAGCATAGTCGTTCTCGGTGGAATAGGTCCAGTCTGTTCTTGTCTGTGCTGGTGTATCAGCAAATACAATCAGAGGAGCAACAATGCCTGTCTTGATGGCCTTGGTGCCCGCAGCAAATGCAGCATCTACAGAAGAAAGAAAGACTAAGTATGCTTGCTACCACTATCACCACTACAAATCCAAGAGCAAAGAATTGAAGACCTGCCTCTGTAACGACGCACATCGTCAAAGTCATTATTAAGAGAGCCAACAGGAACAATAAGGACGCGTTTGCTGGGCTTGGCGTCGTGAGGAATCACTACCTGGAGTTCATCACCAAATGTAGGATCCAAGTCAGCAATTGCCTGGGTGCTAGGAACACTCTCAAACAAAGCCTTTTTGTCCGAGAAGAAGACAATAACACCGTCAAAGTAGCTATTGGCAGTCAATACACTCTGGAGGCTGTTCTCCTTGAAGAGGCGGACGTGAGGAAGAGCCATAGTAAGCTTAGGAGAAAAGAAAAAAGGTGTTTGGTAAACAACAACAAACTTTGGCGGGAAATACTAAAGAATCACTTATAAATATTTTTTATTATTTCCATTTTCTATCATATGATTGGAGAGATGGAATCCGTTATTTCTTATGAACACTTTGTGTACTACAAAGAGAGTCCAAGAAGTCATTGGGCGAAGAGTAGTTCTCCACACCTCTACCATAATACAATTTGCTACAATGCGTTCTAATTTACCCCAATTCATCATAGAAAACAATATAAAAAGTGTCAGCATGGCTCAGCTTATTATACTATATATTTTGTGTGTCTGTGTCTGTGTGTATGTGAATAGATGTGTGTCTGTGTCTGTGTGTTTGTGTTTTTGTATTTTGTATTTTGTATTTTGTATTTTGTTATATCAGGACGGCGGTTCCAATGAAAAGAATCAACATTTTCTCCATGGAAAGTGAGGGAGAAATGTGCCTAAACAACTGAGTATCTTCCTGCAGGAATGCCACCTGTCCTTGCCTCTGCTTCCATCTGTGCTACTGTAGCCTCCACAAGAATACGCTTAATCTCATTCTTTGCTCTTTCCACCACCGTCTCAGAGTCACCCTCAATAAACAGGTACAGTTTACGATCACAGGGTCCAGGTTGTTTTCCAGGCGGGAAAAAGGTACCTCTAGTGGTAATAGCAGCACCAGAGATTTCTGTGATTTGTGATATTTGCTCCTATACACCCTGTCAGATAAAGATGCCCCCAAAGCACCTCATACACCGCCTACCTTATTGGTCACCCTCCAGCGTGCCTTTTGAGGATAGTCATTGATGACAATCTCCTCAGCATACACAGGATTGCCCTCATCCTTCTTGTCATCTATCTGCAGAGTCCCCACAGTGTTGGTGTTAAAGCGTGCATTGATGTCGGCAACAATGTCGTGTGTGTTTCTGTTCTTGGATCCCACCATAGCATTGATACGGGCTGCGACTTCGGTGGCAGCCTTCTTGGCAGCTAATGTGGCAGCACTCAGTTGCTCAGTGCTACCCTTGCCTTGTTCTGCTGCACTGGCTGCGGCGGCTGCGGCGGCTGCGGCAGCTTGTCCAAGTATCATGGGCATGTTACTCATGGAAATATCTTCCTTCTTGCCAGTACCACCAGAAACCACTCTGGATTCAAGTTCAATTTCTTCTTCATCTGATTCTTCAAGATCATCTCCACCATAAGCCTAGGTGACTTATCCTTAGTCCCTGTTCTCCATCATCCTACATCCAGCCTTCTTCTTGTTTACCTTTTTCTGTATCTTCTTCACCAAATCACGGTCCTTGTCAAATCGCTCTAATCCTTTGCCACCAAATCCAGAACTCGCCATTCTTTCTTTTCCAGTATGGACCTTTTCTTGGAACCGATCCACAAGCAATTGGACATCTGTTGGGATGGTCTGGCCACTCATGCGCAGTGCCTTGAGAATATCAGTGGCATAACGCTCCTGGTCTGGTGTAATAAAGGTATAAGCAGTGCCCTTGTTGCCTGCACGTCCAGTACGTCCCACACGATGCACATAATCCTCCATATGGTTTGGACAGTCATAGTTCACCACCAACTTGAGTTGTTTGACATCTAAGCCGCGTGCAGCCACAGAGGTGGCAATAAGGATATTGGTGACTCCTGATTTGAAATCTGCAATGGTACTATCACGATCTGCTTGGTCCTGTAGTGTGGCTGCATCAGTGAGAGTGTAGGACTTCCTCACTTACTTTTCCACCATGCAATGACTGACACAGATAGCCTTTTCGAATAAGATCCCTTAATAAGTTATCAGCAGCCTCTTGACGATCAACAAAGATCAATGCTCGGGAGTCTTCTGTCTCTTCCGTGTTAAAGAACTGGCCAAAGATCTCAAGCAGTCGAATGAACTTGCTAGCATCTTCACGGACTTCTACAATCTGCTCCACATCGTCACACACCACACTACGTCCGCCCACAGTAATTTCCAGTGGTTTCTTTAGTACCTTGCGAGCAAGAGCCTCCATCTAATCAAAATGACTCAGACCAATCCATGTGTTTTTCCATTACCTGACGAGGGAAAGTAGCCGAGAAGAGGACTGTTTGACGACCAGGACGAACATTATTGACGATTTTCATTACCTGCACACACGTACACACACACACACATATATATATATATATATATGAACATGGATATGAACATGAACATGAGCATGGATATGAATACGAGTACAAGAGGGATAAGTAACAGGTCTATCCACAGGTCATAACAACACATCACACTTCTGTCCTGCTTTACCTGAGGCTCAAATCCCATATCAAACATTCGATCTGCTTCATCCAGTACCAAGTAAGTGACACGTCGTAGATTGGTAACACGTCCAGAGTTGGCACATAAAAGATCAATCATACGTCCAGGTGTACAGACAATGATTTCACAGCCTCGCTTTAGATCTGCAATTTGATCTTTAATGGGACTTCCTCCATAAGCACATACAGCCTAAACACACACACATATATGGATAAATAAATAAATACATGCCCACCAAGCCCTAACCTACTTACACGTAGCCCAAGAACCTTTAGGAAATGTTTGCACTCACGATGAATCTGTGTTGCAAGTTCGCGTGTAGGTGTCATAATAATAGCCACAGGTCCCTCACCCAAATCCAGTGATCTCTGGTCCTTAATGTGCCGAAACATGGGTAGGAGAAAAGCAATGGTCTTGCCAGAACCTGTTTTTGCCACACCAATCACATCTCTGCCGTTCATAATAGCAGGAATCGCCTGTGCCTGAATGGATGTAGGCTTATCAAACTTCAGCTTACGAATCACCTCCAAACAGCCCACAGGAAGCCCACAATGCGTCCATTTCAACACTGGCTTGGGACAATTCACACCACGGATTTTAATACCATCCAGTTCACCACGCAGTTGATCCACTTGTTCTCCTGTCATTTCCTTCAATTCAGGAGGCTCAATATAAAAGTTCTTGCGAAATGCCTCATAGTCTGCCTGTGCATGATCAATAGGAGCAAGATCCTTACGCTTGACCTTTTTAGCCGCCAAAGCAAGAATGTCTTCAGGATCACTTCCCATGTCGTCTTCTGCTGTCGTGGCCATATCAAAATCAGCATCGTCGTCATCTGTAATACGCTTGGCTTCTGTCTTTCCTTCTCCTGCCTGCAGTCGTTTTCGATCGGCCTCATTGATTTTACGTGCCTCTGCTCTTACATCCATCATGTAGGCCTCTAATGGATCGTCCTCACGGGGTTCTGAGAGAAGATCGTCCTTGTCCTTTTCCTGTGGTTTGGTATATGATTCTTGGACTGGTTTCTCTTGAACACTCTTTTTGACCATCATGTTCATGCCCATGCCCTTGCCCATACCCAATCCAATACGCATTGTAGTCTTCATCTTGGGAGATATCTTGGCAATATCCTTGGGTGCATTGGCATGGGGTGTTACCGTGTCTTGTTTCTGTGGACGTGCATTCAAAGCCAGTCGATCCATACTGGCTTCATCATGTTCATCGTGTCGGTGGAGTGGTTTGAAGCTACGTTCAGCAACGGCCTGTTCCTGTTCTGTTGCCTCTGTCTCCATGGCTTCAGGTTCATCCTCATCATCCTCAAGATTCCAACTCTTTGTCTCGTCTTCCTCGTCTACAGACTCTCTTGGATGTTCCTCACTGCCATTATGGAAATGAGACTGTACATCTTCCATGGCCATACTGTTCTGCTGTGTGGTATCGTGTTGGCTCTCTTTTGCATTATCTTCTCTTTGTTTTCGCAGTAATGCCAGCTCTTCTTCCTTCAACTGCTGCTGTTCCTGTTGCTGTTGTTCCTTTTCCTTTTCCTTTTCTACAGCCAGACGCTGGTCTTTTTTTTCTTTCAATGCCTGCTCTTCTTTCTCGATAAGAGACTGCTGTTGATCCACTTCTGCCTGTGTGATTTTTCTTTCTGCCTCTGTTGTCTCCTCCTTGATCTTTTGCAGTGCCCTTTCCTCTGCCTCTTTGGCCCTGAGCTCTACTTTCTTAATGGCTTCTTTTTGTTTCCACTGCTCAATACGTTCGCGTCGTTTGCGAGCCAATTCTTCACGGTCGGTGGGTTGTTTTGACTCTTGTGCAGTGGTCTAAGACGTCACCACAGGTCAGCAAGGCCCTCATTTTTCTTTTTCATGACTTACAGTGGAGGGAGTCGAAGGTTGAGAAACATCAAAAGAACGAGACTCTCTGGTGGTCTCGCGCGTTTTGCCTATGCCAGGTCCAGCTGTCTCAGGGATGACCATGCCGTCTTTTCTCGTAGAGTCACCATTTTGTACTGGAGTAGATGGGGTCTGACTACGAGAGTCAGAAGTACTTACATGGTCGCGATGGCGAGATGACGCCCGATGGGACTCACGGTGGGACGGTCGGTCATCATAGCGGCGTCCACTGCTGTACCGTGTGGAGGACGATCGGTGGTGTCGGTGTCGGTCGCTACGGTCTCTGCTTCTGCTACGAGATGATGATCTATAGCTCGATGATGGCCTTTGTCTCTTGGAAGAAGGGGATGGAGAGCGATGGCCACTGCTGGAACGATGAGACGCCATGAACGTATAATATTAGAAGAAAAAAAGAAAGAAAAAAAAAGAAAAAAGAGAGAGAGAGAGTCAGAGGCGTCAGTGGAACAACCGTGCTTTATTTTTTGCTGACGTTTCATATGTGACTTGTCCTAAGAGAGATTATCCTTGGAGATTTTATATTGATTGATTGATTGATAAAGTGTTTAAATTGAAAATGAGATAGTTGCAATAAACTAAACATTACACATTGTGGAGTGTAAGGCACTCTCTCTATAAATAATAATAGAATAATAATAATAATAATAATAATAATAATAATAATAGTAATAGTAATAATAATAATAATAATAATAGTAATAATAATAATAATAATAATAATAATAATAATAATAATAATAATAATAATAATAGTAATAATAACAACAACAACAATAATAATAACAATAATAACAATAATAAAAAGGTGGTAGACATAAACATATAGGAGTATCTGATGATTTGTTCTATATTTTGGATGAGTCTAGCCATCACTGCAAAAGAGTATGTTGTTGTTGGTAGTGGACTATTCCTAATGGATAAGGAATCTGTTTTCTTTTTTTTTATAGCCAGTGGAGGGAGTCTTTGTACCTGAGCAGAGATAGTGTATGTTTGTTTATTATGTAATTTGTACTATGTACTATCTATCATTAATAAATAGTAATCCAAGACACTACATCTGCTATAAACCACAATAAAACAGACTCTATAGCTAAGAATACACTAGGATACACCACCTTATTGAAGTGTCTAATGCATTTTTCAATCGTCTCATTTTTGGTTAAAACACTGCAGCCAATCACACAAAAGTAGCATGGAGGGGTGTCTATCCATTGATATGTCTAGAAAAGGCCTTGTAGTCTACTATTTTCTGGTATAACAGCCTGATCTGATATAGAAGCATAACCCACTCTACTCTTCTCTGTGCTTAAATCAAAGCATAGATCTGCCCAATACAAGAAGAAAGACAGACAACCAATGCAATCGAAATAACCCGCCAAGTATTACCAGACAACACCATTCGACATTTCTTTAATTGATCTTTAAGGAGCAATTTCCCCTGAGAGAGGCTGTTTAGTGAGATGTGTTGGAGAGCTAATTTAGCATAAAAGTTTAATTGGGAATGTATGCGATTTTATGCATTCTTTAATCTTCATAAAGCTAACAAGGCCTTTTGTTTGTTTGTTTTCCCTTGACTGTCTGCTCAATGGAGTCATAATGGAGTCAGAATAGGTACACAGTATGACATGTTGCCTATTCTGTCGTGTCGTTTGATTTGTATTAGTGTTATGACAACTTCTATTACTGTGACAATGACAATAACAATAACAATGACAATGGAAATGGAAATACGATGAGCAATAACAATGGAAATGGAAATACGATGAACAATAACAATTATCCCTACCCTGTTGGTTGCTTGGATTTGTGAGACAATGAACATTTCCCTATGGTTATCGTCCTATTCTTTCTTACTATCATTATCACTTGGTGGCTATTTCTTTATATTACACTGCAGCTGGGACAAAGACTTTCCATAGCACAAAATAGACTTGTGAGATGAATCCACCTGTTCTCATAAAATGAAAAAGAGAGCACAAGCACCAACTATAGATCATCAAGAGATGGGGTTTATAAATGTATAGATGTATAGATACATAACCCTGTCTATCTACGTAGATGAATTCACAGTAGCTACCGATCAACACATCAATCCACAGGTATACAAGTACACAATTAAATAGGTAGATGAGTGTATAAGGACAATTAAAATTAAATAAGTATACAATTAAAGGTCAAGTACAATTAAAAGCACAAATCTACAGGTAAAGATATACAGGTAAAGATATACAGATGAAGATATACAGATGAAGATATACAGATAAAGGCGTACAGTAAAAGAGTACATTCATATAATCATTGTCATATAAATATCTCCATTTGTGGCCCTAACATCTCATCATCCTATCATCCCATCACCTTACAGAGAGGTGTGTGAATAGATCTTCCGTCTTCCTTCAGTAAGAATGCCTTTATTTATTTATATATTTTCTTATCTATTGTGTCTTCCCCTGATTTTCTCCTCTTTCCCTTCTCCTCGTGCGTAACACATGTTTATCAATATATTTACAAAAATCGACCCACGACACTATTGACGTTTTCTTTACCATTGATAATTGCTTTATTTTCTGTACCATTGGGGTATTTTCATTATAACTTATGCCCACCAGCAACCATGAAAAGACAGGCTCAAGTACGAATTTCTTCATCAATGGCTCTTATTGTTCTTTTGATTAGTGGGCCGACGGTTTCTGCGTAATCTCCCGTCATTGAAAAGCAGGCCTTCTTCAACAATGCTAGGTAAGTCAATGCATTCAATAGTAACTGATTGTGAGCTGCTGTTTATAGAGGAGCACCACTCAGGATACCATGATGGGAAAGAATTTTCAGACAAAGCAAGCACGATCACTGCATTTTCCATTTTAAGTCGACAGCATAGCATGAAAAGCAACAAGAGCACCAAGAGCACCAAGAGTATCAAAAGCACGAAGAGCACAAGCAACACCGTCTTTAGACACTTCTTCTCTCACCGACCCTCAGAGCATCCACGCACCACCCATACATCAACAAAGCCACACACTATCAGAAACTTCTTTAGTCTTTCTTCTGGCAAAGAAAGTCGACAGAAATACACTCCACTGCATGAGGCATGGTTTAGAAAAGAGGAGGAACCAGTGGCTACCCTTGAAGAGGTAAATTTATACATACCAACCTTTGAGCTAATCGGATCTTGGGATAGTCTTTATCTATCTTTCCGCTGGCCAGAGAGGACAACCTACAAAATGAACTTGTACTATCTTCCCCATCTTCCCAAGAAGAGAGAGAAGATGCCACACCTACAAAGAAAAACAGAAATTCAGTACAGACACTAGTATCGCCCTTTTCAAGAAAGACACACGTACGGATGTCTGAAGAGGATTCAAGCTATTACAAGATACGGATTCCTGAAGACAATGATGCCAATTCCGATATGCTTGATCTTGGATTCTGCTTCACCCAACCCCCACCTCTCTCCGTGATAACACCGCCTATACTACTGACTTTGCATGATACAAACGCTCCAATGGAGTCTAGGCCTGTGCCTGTGCTTGGATCTGTGCCTGGATCTGTACCTGGATCTGTACCTGTTCATGACCGGATTCATAGCGGAACACCTGATATGGAGACTGCCAGCACCCTCCACAGCCCATGCAATCCCTGCTTGAAACCCCAAAAGTCCCACAGTTCATTGAGTCCATTGCCACCGTCCATCTCACGCAGCAGTAGCATCCGTGTGAGCAGAAGCAGCACAAGTCTACATGCATTGTACATTGATAACAGCAACAAGGAACAGAAGAGTGCCTTGCCTCTTCTTTCGATTTATACTGAGCATGCAGAACCTACTTTTATACGCACTAAAGTTCGTCATTGTGATCCTTACGATGTCATCCTCCAGCCTAAAAGCATAAAGCACTATCGTTCTGAGAGTGATCTAGGTCGATTGAGAGGTCTTTTTGATCCGTCGTCCCCTCCCACCGAGCACACCAAGTTGGGTGTGGGTAAAAAACCAATGCCAAAGACAAATACCAGTTTGTCTTCCATGCTCCAACCTCTTTTGAATTCTCAACAAGTCAATGTAGTGTCCCAGAAACAGTCTCAGCCTTTTAGTACCTTACCAAGCAATGAGGTGACGATGGATGTACTGGAGCAGAGGTGGGTTGGCTAGAGTAAATAGACTAGAAGGATGAGTATCTAATGAATTCGCCTAGTATCGAAAGAATCCAACCTCCCTTTATACTCCAAAACTCTATAGAAAGACAGGTAAAATAGAATGAAAAGAGCATAGCATTTATCCTTATAATTTCATTTAGACAAGACCATATCCTAGACTAGGTAAAGACAAACACTTTCATGTATAGCTGCCTGTCTCTACAGGACCACGTAGGTCTATGTAAAGTTATGTAGGCTTATGTGGGCCTATGTAGCTTCCTATAGTTACCCACCCACCCATCTATCTACCTATCTATTTATCTATCTACGTATTTATGCATCTGCATACATCTTATATACATATCAATCCACTGTGGTAAAATGCGCTCCATATTAACCTATTCCATTTTTTTATCCACTAGACAATGGAAGAAGAACACACCGTAAAGGAAACACACTCTGTCTATCGGAGAATGGCAAAGATGTCCTTGTCATGGAGATGGTCAATCGAAAACTACAAGTGGTAGCAGGCACAGCTGAGAAGCTATTTATCAAATTAGCAGATGAAGCAAGTCAAGGTAAATATCTCTCACCAATTCACCAACTCACCATTAGACCTTGATTATGTCGATACCTACTTGATGAATCACACTTGTTTTACGAATTCAGCAGAATTACTCGAGAATCTCATTGCAAGATTCCATCTAGAACCATTGGAGGGAGAAACAGAATACTTCAATCGATGGCAACGTTGCATTCAACTCAAGTAATTTGACCAGACAGTTTCTTTACTATTGACAAGGAAAAAAGACAGTAGCTCATAGGTCTCTTTTTTCTTTTCTTTTCTTTTCTTTTCTTTTTCTTTTGTCTTCCAATGGTTAGGGTTCTTAATGTCCTCTCTCGTTGGATTAAACTGCAGTTCCAAGACTTCAACACCAACAGAGAATTACTACAACGCCTGGAGATGTTTCTGAACAGTGGCATAAAGCAAGCTGGATTTGCAGAAGAAGCCACTGTACTCAGAGAAGCCCTGGACATGGAGGTAAACACCACACTCTGCCTGTTGTTGTTATTAAATCGATAAGATGGCAAAATGTACTCGTAATAGACATTCCCTTGTTGTACTGACCTATTCCCTTGTTGGATCTCAAATACCACCCGCAACTCCTTCACCGTGTTCTTTTTCCACACTGTCCCAACAGCCATCGCGTCGTCCTTCCCTAGCACCCAGTCTCTTGTCCTTTGTCACCAATGTCACGCCTCCTGACTCACCGATCACCCTAGGAACAAGTCCACCTTCTCTCTCCAACACACCCTTGCTGCTGCTCTATGAAGCCAAAGAGATTGCACAGTACTTGACCCTAGCTGACTTTTATCTGCTTAAATGTACTACTCCCTATGACTATCTGAGAGGACAATGGAGACATCAGCACCAAGAAGAGAAGTCCTGCGATTATATTAGCCTAATGACACAAAGAGCTAACATGGTAAAGATCTTCCTTGGGTACCCAATAAATTCCAAGTATGAAAAGAGAAGACTAATGGCACCCTTGATTTCATTTTCTATAACAAGGTGACACATTGGGTTTCTCATGAAATATGCACACTCAAAACACCCAAACAGCGCAAGGCAGGGCTAAGAAAGATGATTGAGATATCAAAGGTAGATACATCTGCTTATGAAGAAAAGAAATAAGAAAAAGAAGTCTTTTATAGATCCATTTTCATAAACTAATATGCACTCGATTCTTCTCTAGCTCTGTTTAGACTGGAACAACTTCCATACAAGCATGATTCTCACCATGGGGCTCTTGAGTCCATCCGTACAACGTCTCGATGATTGGCAGGCCCTCTCAAGCAGAGACACCCATCTATTCCACACCCTCCAAACCTACCTTGACCTGGGAAACAACATGGCAACGTACCGCCAGGCCTTTAACAAGGTCAAGTCCCCCTCTATTCCATTTCTCCCACTGGTGCTGAAAGACCTTACCTTTTACGTGGATGGGAATCCCACCAAGGCACCCTTGGACCACCTCATCAACTTTAGTAAATTTCAGTCCTTGGCAAGGTTCATGCATCGTCTCATGGCATGTACTAGTGAAGACTACTGGTTTGCAGGTGAACTTGAACACTTTCCGTTCTTTTTTCATAAACGATTGGCGGAGGAAAGACATGCATTGGATGGTGTGGCAGATGCAGTGGAGCAGCGGATTGAAATAATGACAGGGTGTCACCGGGATGTCCAGTGTGAGTTTTATACTTGACATTGTAAAGAGCAGCAGGTGCTGTTACTCTTTGTATAAAATAAAAGGAGAGGAGAGGAAGAAGAAGAGAAGAGAAGAAGAGTTCAATGAGTAGTCCGAGGAATCGTATAAGAAAGCAAGAAAGAAAAAATAAGAATAAACATCATGAAAGAATTAGTAAAGCAAGTAAGGGTAAGATAGGGCATGACTATATAGTTGGATCCTGTACTTGAATACTAGTAGACAAAGATGAGATTGCTATAAGATGACTCTAAGAAATACATAATACGAATAGGATACGAGTAGGATAGGATACGAGTAGGATAGGATACGAATAGGATACGAATAGGATACGAGTAGGATACGAATAGAATACGAATAGAATAAAGGATCTACTTCAGAGTGATCATCAACATGACACAACCACCAGGAATTGGCTGGTAGTACTGTAAAGAAGAATACAACAGGAAGATGGCCTCACTTTAGTAGAGTGGTGCAACTATCTCTACTGTCTAAATAAACCCTATTGACATGGCTCTACTGCTTCTTATAGTCTGCCAACAGTTACCTTGTGTGTTGTTGAATACAGGTAGTCTATACTGCGGAGAAGAGAAGCATGTGTTTATTTACTATTCTCTCTCTTTCTTATTATCACTCCACAGTGATGGCCAAGTGTCAAATAGCACAGTCTCTTTAACATGTCGAGTTGTAGAGTGTTTCTATCCATACCTGTCTTGATGAGCTCCTTCATATCCATCAAGTATCTTTAGACAGGCCCATCGATCTCCTTATCCCAAGAGTATTCATAACGGGTGTGTCTATTACGTATGCCCATGTCTATTAAAACACAACCAAGGATTTACTCTCAATCAATAGTCAATAGTAACAAGTCTAGTGGGTATTTCCTAAAGTATTCACTGCTTGTAGTATCATTTAGAGGAGAACCACTAAACGAGTGTTGCTATGATTTAAAATATAACACTACAAGAGAAAGTGGAAGGTGGCTGTACATTCCACCCATGAATAAAGCATGGAATAATTGTAGTGCACTCTATCCCTTGTCTTGGTACATTTTACAACATACCCTACAGTAGAGCTCTTCTGATAATAGAGCCCTAATTGCAGCTGTCTGTCAGTTCATTGTACAAAGAAATATCAATAATATCAATAATAACAAGAATAACAAGAATAACAGACTATAGAGAATACACCTCCTTCATCTATGACTCTGGGCTGCTAATAGACCCCCATAGCACTAAAAAACATTCAGGCCAAGGTGCAGTTATGATAGGAGACAAGCAAATCCCATTGTCTGTATTTATTCTTTTCATCTTTTAGTTTGTTATTTCTACCCACCAAAGGAATATATACATCAGAGCCAATAAAACAGTACTAACAAACACACTGCATAGAAAAGAGAAACTTGCATAGAGAAACCACTTTTTTATTTTTACAGTGTCCCAAGAAAACAGACTCTCTTCAACCCCTCCCCCTCAAAGACACTCTAGGGAAACTCCATTGTGGTGCATGTACGCGTAGTCCAACCACCAATGAAAAAAAAAATGAAAAAAGAGAGTCACTTTTACTATATTTTATTTTTTCATTTTAAAGACATGTAGGAGTTTATAGGGTTTTAACTTAAAATGAGACGAGTTGTAACCTTTTATTATTATTATCATCATTTTTAGACCAATGGGATGTCGATGAGTGAAAGAGTGAAAGTAAATTAGGACGAATCAATGTTGGTTTTTATAGACAAAATTGCTTATGGACGATTTATATGTAGAAATATAAATCCTAATGGAAACTGTCTTGCATATGGTAATGTAGAATACAGTAAGAATGATGATGTGCCTCTACAGAGTAGATATAGTCATCAACAGCTGTTGAACACCTCTTCTGTGATATTAACAATATTTTCAATGCATTCATTGACATCAGTCACAAGAAAACCTTTGCCCATGTGTCTGTTCTTTCGTGCTTTGGTATAAGACATCTGTCATTATAACACAATGACCTTTATTTATTTAAATAATAAATAGGAAGTGACCATATTCTCTCCTATCGTGCTGGTACCAAAATCAGTGATAGGTAGTCTTGTCAGATCACACTCCAGTCCTTTTGGAGTGTTAATATCCCTTTTCACTAGTAAAATAGCAATACAAATAATTGGTTTATAATGTATTCATGTACTCTATAGGTACATCGTATTCTCCTTGATTTGGTGTCTTCTGCTTGTCCTTGTTCTTCTTGCACTTTCTTCTATTATATTATGTGTTCCTTCGTTTGTTTTTTGTCCCTGTTCTGCTCTTTTAAATTCTCCAGGTCATAGCCAATATGCGATATTTCATTCTTCAAGTGAAGAGTCTCGTGTGTACATGTGTATATTCTCCTACGTGTCCATTCCAAGTCTCTTTCAAGTCAAATGTTGTATTAAATAAATTTAAATTCTCTTGGCAAATGCTTTTTTTTTTAAACCAGAGAACAATGGAAGGTTTGATGAATCTATTGTTATAAACCTCTACTTCCACAAAGATGTTACTGGAAACAACGAGGGTAGACAAATTAGTTCTTCTTATGGAGCTTGTTAGCGAGCTTGATGTAGTTTTTCTGTATCTTAAAGTCTCTTTGAGTATTGGAATGTAAACGCTAAGATTATCAAACGCATCTCAGTAACTGGTAAACATATATCTTTATTATTTCCCATACGTATGGCTGTTTGGTTGTTTGTTATATTGGTGACAGAAGGGTATTAGAAGGTATGTTGGATTGACATTACATGTGCATAGAATCTGTCCATCTTTTTGAACAATGTTTTTGCTGAATAGAATATATAGTATTTAAGTTTTAATTCGAAACACTCAGCAGCTGAGTACCTTGTATAAACAGTGGCCATTTCTACACATGCAAAGGATAAACACTGTTCACAACTAGGAAACATTGGACCCATCCTATTTGACTTGTGGATGTCTAGATGAAAGAGAGAAACTGTTTGAAGAGACAAATGAGTCATAGATGATGCTGTTCCTGTTAGTGACAGGCTTGTTTAGAGCTATCTGTGTCATAGAATATCAGAGAGTCTGGCTGTATATCTTAGTGTATACAGGTTTATATATCTTGTTGCTGATCAATGGTTTCTCTATAAATCATCGACTTGTTAGGCTTTTGTACGTTTTTTATGGGGGCATAAAGATAATCTTAGTGTAGTGTGGCCTTTTGTTCAATAACAAGAACATTTTAATGTTGGAGCTTCTTTCTTGTCTGCTAACTGCCTTGTCTGTTTTTCTTTTCTTTTTTCAAATGTTTTCCTTTTACCACTCGTACTTACTGCAAAAAATAGTATTAGAAGCATATCTCATCACAGTTAATTCATATTTGGACATACTTTGCTTGAATGTTGGTGTATCATTTTTAAGCAGATAGTGGTGCTTATTATGCTGTTCTTTTTCAAGGTAAAGATCTTCCCAATAGTTGTATCTATTAGGTTCTTGAATATTTTAAAGATCGTTATCATAAAGAAGGAAAGAGGTTCATATAGAAATCAGCCAATAATAATAGTAACAATCCATTTTACAGTGGTCTCTTGATCATTTCAAAGTTAGAAGAAGGACCAACTATGATCTATCCATTCATCAGTCCACACAGCCATTACTGGTAAAATACAACTCTAAACACTGTATGCTAGTTTGTAATCTCTGATTATCCTAATAGCTAAATCCCACGGAATAGTCACTTTTAATCTTTAATTCATAGTCTATTTTAATCATTTGATAAATCAGAAAGTGCCTTGATGAAATGATCGAGAGTTGAAATGCATGGGTTCGGAATAAACATAAAATAATTCACCATGGTCTGAGGCTGGTCAAAGGTCTATTCCTAAACACATGAATCTTACTGTTCTATAAGCATGGGTGTATAAAGAGAACACATTGATGCACTTTGGACTTGAAATAAGAACATTGATGAGCGTCCTTTGAATAAAAAGATAATACTAAGACAGATAACAAAGGGACTGAGTTACTGAAGAGTCCAAAAAAAATATAACCAGCAATAGAAAAACTTCTTTTTTTCTTTTTCTTTTTCTTTTTTCATTAAAAATGAATAAAAATGTTTCACTCATTGAAAACTGTAATCAGTTGAAACCATTCAGACTTCCCAATAAGTATATTGGATTGAAAGCTCTATAACATATACTGTGTGACATAGTTTTAAAACGCATGCATGATATCTCGATTTCTATCTTGGGCAATGAAGATTCTTAAGAAAAAAGATGTCTACATATAAATCGTCCATAAGCAATTTTGTCTATAAAAACCAACATTGATTCGTCCTAATTTACTTTCACTCTTTCACTCATCGACATCCCATTGGTCTAAAAATAAGTTACAATTCGTCTCCTTTTAGAATTAGAACCTGTATCCACAAGTAACTCATACAAAAGAAAGAAAAGGTCACACTCTTGCTGTGACTGTATTTAGTTCTTCAGGTTATAAATACAGGGAGATGTGCCTTGACCCTTTTAATTTTTTTTCTTTGCTGCACGCAGCGCTGCTTTAATTCTCTTTCTCATTTTTTTTTTTGAATTCTTCATCACTTTAACCCAAAGGTCATTTCACATCTCCAAGAAGAATTTAAACAAAGACTTGTGTTTGCTATTCTATTCTATTTGGTTTTATTTGATTTTCACTGTTTATATCTCTATTGACCCTTACAAACACTCACAAATACCTCCACCCATACACACTAGAGGCGCTTGTTGAAATAACATCACCCTCTTTCTCTTCTTTACCTTGTTTCTCTCTGTCTTTTAAAACTTATCCCGTCTGTTAGCACGACTTACCAGTTAAAGGTAATGTATATATAAATATATAAATATATGTCTATAGATATCTATAGACATAGAAATAGGCACTGGTAGAGACATAGACCCACCTTTCTACCTACCTATCCATCAATTTATTTGTATTATATATGGTGTATGTCTGTGTGTATATATATATGATGTATAGTGTGTAGATTACAACTGTCGATCAACACGAAAAAGAGAGTCCATAGAGAAACACAACCTAATTACACTCTACAGCAATACGGATGCAATTATACCACTATAACAATCACAACTATAACAGCAGTAACAAACACCTGCCTATCTATACGCCTTTCATCATCATATAAATGTAAACACCTATCTACATTTATATACATACACACAGACGTACATATATACATATATACACACATATACATATACATATACATACATACATAAATACATACATACATACATAAATACATACATACATTTATATATAGAATGTACAATTATGTACAAGTATGTACAAGTATGTACAAGTGTATCTATAGATGCATGTGCCTATGTTCATGGAATTGATATATTGATGTATAGATATTTATAGTTTGTATTTACCATGCCGACCGAAGATATTGGCAAAGCATACCCTGTAAGCTTTTATTATCAAAATATATTTGTACTTAAATCCCAGGATGCTTGCACTGTATGTGAAGGAGATCGATCCACAAAGAAAAATCCTATTTTGTATTGTGATGGTAAAGGTAAATAAGGACACTCGAGGGACAACAAACACCACCACCAACACTCACTTATTTATCATGTTCTATCATTATAATACTACCTATTCATAGGATGCAACTTACCTGTACACAAAAGTAAGCATAGGAAAAAGACTAAATGCAGTAGACTAATAAACTCCTTGTTAGTTTGTTATGGTGTGGACAAAGTACCTTCCGGGGAATGGTTGTGTCAGCAGTGTGAGAGCACAAAGAAGAAAAGACCCACAGTAAGTCAATGGGCTCTTCTCATCAACTCACACCTTGTAGCATGTTTTATGCTGTCCTTTCCAAACAGGTGCACTAAGACACACAATGATACCCGGAGAATTCATGCATATTCTATGTGCCATGTGGAATAAGAAAATTGATCATAAAATTGAGCCTTATGGCATTAACAAGAGTCATATTAATGTTGATGTAAAGTATTCCCTCCTTTTCTCTCCTGTTCTCCCTTTCTCCTGCATAGATTCATGGAGGAGAGGGTCCTGTCTACTGTTGTTTCTCATATGAATCATAGGAGTGCCATCTTTGTACGCAGAAACAGGGCCTTTGTATCCAATGCGAAGAACCCACATGTCAAAAGTAAGTGTCTTTTTCTGGCCTGCCTTGTTCCTCACCCATCACAACAGACGCTTTCATGTCACCTGTGCTATTAATCAGGGCCTTATTGCCGCCGCACCCAATGTCCCCGAGAGTTATTCTCCCCGGTGTGCCCAACACCAGTCAGAGAGCATTGTTAAACTTCGGCATTATGCCTCCAAGAGAGGCAAATTAATAAAACGCAGAGTGCAAGTCACAAGTGAAGAAGACGACGATGAAAAGGACGAGTTTCTGCAGGATGCTGACAGCGACACGTCAGAGGAAAGCACCACTCCCGAATCATCCACAAAACAAACCTCTTCTTCAAGTTCCCGCCCTTTTACAAAACGACCTTCTACAGCACATCATCAAAAAGGAAATGAAATTACTCTATTTCTAAGTGAGCAAAGCAATTCAGAAGATGACATGGGGACGCGTCCAAAGGCTCCAAGATTACACTTGAGTGATTCAGAAGATGACATGGGGACACATAGTAAAAAGGCTGTGGATGGACAAGGCAGTGATTCGGAAGATGATATGGGAACTTCTCGGAGGCATTCGAGGTCTTTTGTACATGTACGTCCTCAACATGCACGAGAGAATGGGAATGGCACAGATGTCAATGCAGGTCCTTATGGACTAACACTGAGAGAGAGACTGGATGCTAAACGGAAAAAGACAGTAGAGGCCACCAAACCCAATATACCCAGCGTGCCCAACTTGGCCGTGGAACGACCCAAGGCCCCGCCTACACTTCCTTTGCAGCCTTTTAAGCTGAAGCAGAAGCTACCCAACAAAGCACATTTGGCCATTCCTACAAAGACACCTCCTCTGCCTACGAGCACACCACCTCCCCCAAACATGAATGGTCCCAAGAAGATGAGTTTAAGCACAACAACGCCCTTTGTAAAAGACATGGAGGAGGTATATACATACATACATACATACATACATACATACATATAAGAGCCCTTGCTTGGATTGATGGTTTACTTATTAATTCAATCTATAACAGATACGTACAGGTGGACCCAAATGGACTCCATCTGGACCGATAACGCCACTGACACATGCAACCCACTCGCAGCTCACTTCTCAGATAGCTACGCCTCTTTCTCCCTTTGAACCCACAAGCATGCCCTTTCAGCGTCCCCTTCCAACTGTCACTCCTCGACTTGAAGAGGTAGTATCACCATTACCAGGGTAAGTCTCCAGAAGAACAGGGGTTTGTCCAAGAAGTCTCACACCTGTTCCATGGTACTTTAGACTCAGTAAAACACCTGAATCCCAAACCCTTTTAAATGAAATCCAACACCAACAGTTGGTATCTGTTGTTTCCACCATGTTGCGAGAGGCTCTTTGTAAGTAGGACGTTGGTCTAATACTGTCTTTCTGCATCTCATCAATCTCTCTCTCTCTCTCTAGCCACCGCCACCAATAGTGCTGTTTCTTCTACAACTCTCTCCACGACTGCAGCATTACAACAAGAACAGCAACGCTATCTTCAAGAAAACATCCGTCTGAGAGCGGAAGCTGACCGGTTTCAGACCTTCAAGAAGAACGTTGCTGATGTATTTGGTGGCCTTCAATTCTCTGTGCCTAGCTTAGAAGCTACACCAGAGACAATTGAGGGCTTTGTGGTGGGCCTCAAAGAAATGTTGGCCCGAAGTGGGCCTATCAGTGAGCAAGAAGTGGAACAAATCAACAAAAATGTCGATTCAAGTAAAGCCTAATATTGTATGTGTTCAAGACGCGTTGTGCACTTTCTCATAAATTCCTCCCCAAAACAAAAAGAAAGAAAAACAAACAAAAAGACAAAAAGACAAAAAGTAAAACAAAACAAAAAGACGAAAAGACAAAATGCAACATACTAGCTTGTTAGACATCTCCCAGGTGGAGCTTGTAAGACACGAACCACTGAGGCAAAAGAAGCAGCAGATAATAGAAGCATAAGGATGATATGTAGTCGATAGAATACAATAGTAGAATGATTTATTTGTAGAAGGTCCTTTTCCTCTTTTCTCCTTCTGTGGGTGTGGGTGTGGGTGTGGGTGTGGGTCTGAATAACAAATAGTAGATGTAAGGGTGAGTTTCTCTTTCTTTCTTTCTTTCTTTCTTGAATGACGCCTCAACGTATATTGGCAGGGGGTTTTTATTTTTATTTTCTTTGGATATGAATACTCTATAAGCTACTATCCTTCTATGCAATCAGTGGATGTGGGGGGTACTGGACTCGAAGAAATAGCAATAACAAAAAGGGAGGTAGTGAGGAAAAGAAAGACGCCATCTCATTCTCTTTTTCTTTATTACTATTGTTACTGTCATTCTTTGAATAGAGCATTTATAATATCTCTATAGGAATAAGAAAAGAGAGCATACAACACAGTATCACGTCTTTACCCCAAGTACCTTTAACAGCTGTATAGGTTGTGTACATTTGTTTATCTACTCTATTTAGTGGGATGTTATCAAGGTGCAACTATTCCAAGGTAGTTTGGCCGTATATTTATTTTACAGTTAAAAGAATGTCTGTACAATAAGAACATGCTCTCAAAGGCGTGTCCAGTCACTTTTACTAGTTCTGATAGTGAATAGTGAATAGTGAATAGTAAATGACAAAAGAATGATAAGCCTTTTACCGTCGTGCTGAAATATCCAACCTTTGTCAGCTCAAGGTAAATCTATAAAAGAACTAGAGACAAGCACATTGATCGTGTTTCTATTGCTAATAAACCATATTTCCATTTCACTGATACAAAAAAACATTTAACCTTTAAAAAAACATCAAAACTGCAATGTAGTCATTTTATAGTGTAATAGTGTAATATGGAACTATTTAGTTTTATTTACATGATTCAAAGATGTACAGTTTAAAGTATTTTTATTTTTATTTTTGGGTGTTGGTTGCTATTCGCGCATTGGGCATGTTAGCCACCCTATGATATCGTTTGAAAAAAAAAAGGGATATACATAGAGACACTCTAAATACTCAAGTGAAAATAATAATAATGCAAAGAGAGGAAACAAAAAGGAAAGAGAATACAAAACCTCAAATGAGGGAAAAATAATGAAAAGTGAGAAATGATGGTAAATAATAAGTTAAGAATAGACATCCAAAAGGCCATAAAGTCAGCAAGGAAATCAGGACACCAAAAAAGATAACCGTCATCCTGTGGTGATTCGAAATTCAACGAGGGATACTTGGAGCAACTCGGACAATCCTGAGAATATATATAGCAACTACACTAGTAGCTTCTGGCTTTGCTAAACGGGTTAGGAATGGGTGGTAGAGGAGAGATCGGAGGAAAGTGAGGATACAGCGTCTGTTGCTGAAGGAGTCTTTGCACTCTATGGCAGCGTTGGCGTTCCCGCTCAACACACCCATCAGCAGCCTCAATGAGCAAGCTACCAGCTGATGGCTCTACCTTAAAGTCTCAAGTAGACGTGACTCGATCAATGGCTTGCAGCAGTATTAACAAACTGGGCCAAAGATCTCGCCATTTAACAAAAGACAACCGTACGCGGCAGAAGATTTAGACAATAGTCAATGGGATGAATGTCGTGTGGTGGTGCAGGAACTAGGAAGAACAAGAATGTGGAGCGTTCATGGTCAACGAATGTGCATGTGAGAAATTGATCCCTGTTAGCAGATGGGTGGACACATTGGCAAGGAACTGAAGGTGTTGGTGGTAACCAAGCAATCCTCCATTTTAGTAGACGATGTCTTTCTTTGCGCGTGCACGGTAGTAGAAGAATTGGATCCCAAACGGGTCTACATAGTCCACGGGCTACCGTCACCAGCGGATTCTTGCCACGTACTAGACTAGTCATTTCACTTTGAAGACGTTCAAGATAAGCTACTTTTAATGGATATTTAGGAGGGTTGTAAGCCCGTCCCATTCTTTGAGCATTTTGCCAGAGTACATTGTCACGTAGCTTAATCCATCTTCAAAGATGTACAGTGGGGTAGCAAAAAAAATTAGCATTTTTTTTAGAGATCCAATATATTTCATATCTTACATAAGAGACACTTGTAGCAGTTTTCTTCCTTTCTTCTTAATAAAAGTATATCCACATTTAATTTACAATGCAGATAACAGACGATCAAAAACTTACCATTGTTAATTTTTGACAAGCAAATATGAAAGTAATGGAAATAGTTGAAAGAACTGAAGTAAAGCTGCAAACAATCTACAATGTTCTAAATCAACAAAAGACAAGAGGAACTACTAAATGCCAAGGAGGTTTGGGAAGACCCAAAATATTCAATGAAAGAAGAATACGACACCTTCTGAACGTTGTTGGCAAGAATAGACGATTGACTTCAAGTGAGATAGTTGCAGCAATACCCGAAGAATGAAGCAAACACACTGTTAGACGTGTACTGTATGAAGAGGGTATATTTAGCCGAGTGGAAAAGAAGAAACTTTTTTTGAATGAAACACATCAAGAAAGAAGACTCATGTTTGCCAAAGAACATCTCCACTGGACCATTGACATGTGGAAAAAAGTTATATGGACTGACGAAAGTAGTTTCGAAATTGGCAAGAACAGTCGAGTGGTTCACGTTTGGCGTAAGGATGGAGAAGCTTACAAAAAATATTGTCTTGCTCCCACATTCAAGAGTGGAAGATCCTCAGTCATGGTCTGGGGAGTCATTCGTCACGATGAGAAGTCAGAACTAGTGATGCTTGAGAAGGATGAACGAAAGGCTGTTGATTTTTTCAAGAAAATCTATAAAGAGTCATTGCTACGTTTCTAGGGTCTAGAGTGTCACTTGATATTGATGAAAGATGGAGCACCCACTCACAAAAGTATTGTAGCAAGTGATTGGAAAATGGAGAGAGGAGTTGGTAGTTTGGGGTGGCCTTCTCAATCACCGGATCTGAACCCCATTGAAAATCTTTGGATGCAGATGAAAAACAAGGTCCAGGAGAAATGTAACGGTTCTGTCAAGATGAACAAGCTCAAAACCATAATACAAAAAGCCTGGGATTCTTTTGAGCCAAAAACATGGAATTTTTTGATTGAGACAATGCCAGCACGAATGCAAGAAGTCATCAAGAACAGGGGTGGGAGTACGCATTATTGAAGCTATATTTGTGATAATTTTTTATAAGTAAATGTAAAAATAAATTACATGTACAAATTCTAAAGCATTTTTTAAACATAATATGAGCTTTATTAAAGTAGAAAATACGTTTTATTTCTCTTGATACAAGAAAAACACTATATTGATAATATGAAATCTATCGAATTTTTTAAATTTGCCATTTTTTTTGCTACCCCATTGTACTCTTATGCTATCTCCAAAAGATCAATATACTACATCAAATACACTACAACTTATCATAAATGCCTTATTCCATACCATTGATCTTGTAACTGTTTTTTATTTTTATTTTTATTTTTACAAACTGTTAACTACTAACAATCGCCTTTTTAATATAAGACCTAAGGCAACAGTATCCTGTACACTGCTTAGTATATCTCTTCTCAGTGTGTCTTGGTTGTGCCTTATAGAATTCAGGCAACCTTGATCAATGTTAGCATATACTCTGTACTGATAAAGAGGGCTTTCCAAATAAATGCAAGTGATTTACTTTTCTGTACATTGGTCTGAGTCAGTAGTATTTTAAGAAGCATGTAGCTCAAAGGATTGTACGGCTGGTTTATCTTACCAATTCTATGAAATAAGCTGCCATTTCTTGGTATTATCACAATGTCTTTGTTTTCTGTTTGGTATCTATCATTATTTGGACAGTTAAGATGACTTTTGTGCAAATGAACTTATCCACAACATCTTGTATATCTATTTTAAAGATGGTTTACTCAAGAAAAGTTATTGTGAATATAATTAAGATTAACGTACTTCTTAAGAAAGTGTGCATACAGCCACACCCAATTGAGTTGAATACTTTTGAAGATAGATTTCAGGACGAAATAAATAGAATATGTTCAACATCAAATAAAACACTTCACATTTGATCTATAAGCTTAAGACTTAAGCATACCAAGACTCAACATCTTTATTTATTGAAAATAAAATA
Organism: Spinellus fusiger; assembly: GCA_025094145.1. NCBI lineage: Eukaryota > Fungi > Mucoromycota > Mucoromycetes > Mucorales > Phycomycetaceae > Spinellus > Spinellus fusiger. Next base: position 230,903 of record JALLLS010000042.1, on the reverse strand, counting down.
ATAATAATAATACAATTAATACTTTGTATGGCCTCCTTTGGTATCAATGACTGTCTGTTATCTATCTGTCATACTTTGAACTCATCATTGTGCAAGTTCAATACTAACTCTCACTCAATCTTCTGCAAGTAGAGTCCTCAGATTTTCAACATTGGTAATAGGTACCCTTCATTCTTCAATCTGTCTTTCCAAGGTCCACCCTATGTGTTCAATTGGGCTCAAGTCAGGGATTTATGTGAGTCAGTAATCAAAATGCCTAATCCGATGTGCCTCTTTCTACCATCTAGCATAGCCCCCAGTAGAGCAGCTATCACACTTGCTTAGTCAAGTTATTTATCTTTGTTTTTTCAGTTAAAGCTGGTTTGTGATCTACATAAAAAGATACAAACCCTAGCTGCTTACAGTAGCTGATAATAGTGTTTCTACATACATCCACTTCAACAACTCAACACTTCCAATTCCAGCTGATTGTATGAGGCAGATGGACTCTTTCTAATGACCTTTTCCAGGTGTCCAAGATCCCTCTCATTCATTTATTATTATTATGGGTTTTCCATGACTCTCTAGATGTAAGAGCGATATATATTTATTGATGTTCCTGATGCTATTCTAACTATGGGCTTTTTCATCCCAATTACACTCACAATCACAGCCAATTTAAATACAGTCTTCAACAGACAATATATGTCTAATTATCTTTTATTTTTTGCCTTTTCACATTCTCCACAAATGTGAGTTTCTGAAAATCTATCTGACATAGCGTGTTAGTTTAATGATATTTGTAAAGAAAAAGAGCTTCATACAAAATAAAAGTCTTTTCCCCTTTTTATCATGTTTTCAGCAAGCATTAAATTCAATTGAGTGTGGCTGTGTATTATTCATTAGCCAACTAGTATATATCTCAGACGCTTTAACAAATTCCACGGTGTTGGACAGAATATACACAGAGAAAAGGCATTGTTATAAGAAATGAAGGATATAGTGTATATTATTTATTTATTTTAGTATAAAAATGGTGTGATTTACAAGGACTGATTTTTCTTTTCTTTTAGTTAATTTATAATTGAAGCAATAACCATTATACATCTATATGTTTTGACTGTATAAATATATTAAAATATCAAAATACTGCCTCTATATTTTATATTCACTTGGAGAATAAAGAACATTGATACCCGATGTAGATTTTATACTACATTCTACTAAATATATATCTCCTGTATTTTTCAGAGAAGCCTCCATGTAAGTCATTTAAATAATTGTTTGCAAATATTAGCTAATTTGGCAGAGTGAATAAATTGATGCTCTAATTATGTGTTCTAACAATATAATTTATTTTAAAGTAATTTGTCAGGACGCTCAACAAACTTAATTCATGAGGCATAGGACGGAGAGTCAAGCCATGGCTTATAGATTTCGTGTAATCGGTATATACAGGATTACTATTGGAATCAAGCATTGGCTCAATTGTACAGCGTGACCAAAGATTGACATAAACATAAAAGAGCTCTGTCTCAGCCTATTGGATGGCCAAATAAAATTATTTTGTTAAAAGGCAAACTCAAATATTTCTTGGAGATATTACCAGATAAGCTCCAGGGCAAATACGTCTTTATAGCGCCACACATTAACATTAGCAAATCAAAGATAAGTGATATTATGCTGTTTATTTTTACCTTCCCCATCCAAAGTTGAAGTGATCGCGCTCACTTGTGTTTCCATTTGCTGATGCAAACATTGTACTTTTGTTGTTCATAAATCTCTCCGGAATAAACTTATCTGGTTCGGAATAAACATCAGGATTTCGGTGCATAGTATACATATTGCTAAGAAGTGTTGATCCTTTTTTGATCAGATAGTTATCAATTATGACTACATAAAATGAGAGAAGATGAATCAGTTTCCTTTAGTATTGAGCAGATATAATATACTGACTATCCTTATCAGCAACATGAGGAACACCCAAAGAAGAAACAGGGAGATTGCGTAATATTTCTCTTTGAACAGACAGTATATAGGGGAAATGTTCACGTTCTGAGAAATCTGGTAGTCGTTCATGTTTGGTAACAAATGTGTCTATCTCATCACAAATCTTTTTCTGGATTTCTGGATGGTGTGATAAGAAAAGGAAAGCCCACGAAATTGTTGTAGCAACAGTGTCTGTTCCAGCAGCAATAATATCATCTAAAAAATGAGTTTAGTCTCGTAGAATACTGAGAGCCTTTATGTAATTCAACTCACTCATAATCACAATAAAATCTTTTTCCTCGAATTGGGTCTTTTCATTCGATTCATGTATCTTTTTGAAGGCTGAATTGGTGTCGCTCTCGAAGGCTTCTTTAAGTAACTTCTTCATGAGAGGGTCACGTGAATTACGAACCCATTCACTGTCTTTCTTATCTTTACCACTTATATAGTCAATAAAAGATAAAGCAGGAATATACGAGCTTATGTCTTCTTCAAAACTAGCCTTCTGTACAACAACATCAATAGCCTCTATAATCTCTTTGTATAATGGATCTTCAGGTGAATCCACACGTATCGCACAATATAAGCTCAATATCACATTAAGAGAGGCACAGTTAGCATAGTTAAATGGATTCACGCTCTTCTTTGACTTTGTTTGTGCCATCAATTCTTTTACAAGACATTCTGTCTCAAATAAGAGTACATCATTAGAAGCATTCACAGCCTTGGGTGATAAGAAATTGGTAGCTATGATAAGTTGTTAATACAGCCAAGAGCTTATGAGTTTTTTCTCCTTTACCAGCTGCTCTTGTGTTTATCCATCTTTTTCCGTATTTAGCAAAAACAATGCCTCTAAAGTTCAAAGAGAAAGTAGAAATTAGATCTCTATACACATCATAGATTTGTTGCATTTTACCTGCCACCATAACTGTGATGTTTATCACTAAATTTATGAGGTGGACGTGAAGAAGTGCTAACCCCATTAGTTACAAATATTTTATGGGCAAGTCCTGGATCAGATATAATGATGAAGTCTTTTGCGCCCATCTTGATATGAATAATAGGCCCTGGAAGTGTATAAGTTAATCTATGCCAACATGAATAGAACACACTATTTACCCAATTCTTTATGCCATTCATGAAGTTTAAGTTGAGAATAGTTAACAAGGTGTGGTATGTGGCCTAAAATACATGATGAATCTTTCAATAGTTCATGGTATGGTTCTTACCAACAATTGGGTAGTTTCCTTTTGGCATTGGGATTGAGTCAAAGTCTTGGTTTTTGTCCTTTTTCATAATATAATATACTGAATAGGCAGCAGTAACTAGAGCCACGGCACTCATCAGTGGTAGTTTTGAATCATTCAAGATTTCACTGATAACTTGAGGATTCGGGAGTGATAAGAATGAAGACATTTAATGAGACAAAGCAGAAAGAGACAGACTTTTGTTAGATTTTATAAGTGAATGTCATGTGGTAATACGGAGGCATTTACCATTGAAGCTTGTGTGATCTCTTTACTATTACCACTACTATTATAATTATAATAAGACCCTAAAACAGAATATTTGTTCTTAGGTTCTATCGCTATCATGTTCTATTTCTTTCTCTAAGAACTCAAAGTTTTGTTTTTTGATAACCGATTGCATTGTATTTGTCTCACCAAAAGTTATATTTATCCATTCTTTTGTCAGCAGCATAATATGTTCGTACATTATTGTTCAGAAAAGAATAGGAACAAGAAGTGTATTTGGTAATAAAAAGAGTTATGTTTCTCACAGTTCTATACTACAACATTTACAACTACTTATATACTTTTCAGACCATGTCAAATTAATCTAATTTATACAGTAGCAATGTCTTTTGGAATATGTGAACTAGATTCTTCAACATTCCCAATACTATCTATGTATTACAAAATTACACACACTGATAAACCTTTTTATTCAAAATAAATCTTTTCTTGCATGAGGAAACATGTCCTACGCTTACCACATGGAACCGTAGTACGACATTTGGTATTAAAATGTATGCCTGTTAGCATCTATTTATTACCATTTGCTTATAGAAGTAAAGCACATCTGATCAATTAGATCAAATGATTTACTATATTCCAGTAAGCTACCACTAGCAGCCATACATCGGCTCACGACGGGAATTTTGCAACCTACGCTTTGCTTTGGGGAATTTTTGCCCTTTGGGTGTGTACATCAAGCCAATGTTTATCAGAACTGTATTAATATCTAATCTGGGATCCAGATTCCGAAGTAGCATTGTAGGGGACCCTATTTTCAGCTTCAAGTGTTGAGGAGGAAGTCCGTCTGTGTTGTCTACGGGTTTAACCAAAAGAAATCCGGGCAGTTCAAAGAGTAAACAAAGTCTGATGTTTATTTACTCTTTCACACTTGTTGTATACTTTTCTAATTTATAGTATCTACTAATTCTAAAAGAGATTCCTCTCTTGCTAAAGTATTGTCTCTTAGTTATACGCCTTGCTAACAACTCTTCTTCTATTGTGTGGTCTCTTTTAAGTGGTTTGTGTTTTTATTGATGGGATGATTGATATTTCTATCTATGGAAAATGATTATCCGCTTGGATTTATGCTATTGAGATGTTCAACTGGAAGATCCACAGCTAATTCATCTGTAAGTGCTTTATCATTACTGTAAAAACTAAAAAAAAATCTCCAAAAGGAAATCTATGTATAATATAGTCATTGATATGTACAACATCAGAGTGTTTTGGTGTGAGTATAACTTTTGTAGCTACTTGGTCTCCTATTGTTGTAAATGTGAAGGGGGTTCCCTCTGAAACAGATATAGGACAAGGGAGGGGAAACTGTCCCTGAATTTGCTGAGAAGCTATTGTCGTATAACTTAGACTTTTGTAGCATAGAAAAAATATGTATATAAGTAGACCAAAATTCATACAATGAATCTTTGAGAAATATATCCTTTTAATTCAAACAAACACACCTCTTGTTTTTGGGTTTTCCAACAATATAAAAGCAAACTAAGTATTAAGAAGAGTCACAATAGAATGGTCTGATTAAATGCATACCTGCTTTGTCTTCAAGTAATTTAAGGATGGATGGGTTAACGATTGTAGAAAGAGTATATGAAGGAGTGACACCATTAAACCCATTCTTTACTAAATATTCATTATGCTCTTTTTTGAGCTGGGCAATGTTCAAGATGCTCCCATTCAAGAGGAACTACCATAAAAAAACAAAGGTTAATCAAGTGTAATTCAAATGGACAGGAAAATTAAACAAATACCTTCATGCTCCAGAAGAACTTCAAGAAACGGGGAAGAGCGTCCAATTTATCATCAATGCCAGGCTTAGTATACAATGTGTTTTCGAGCCATAATTCAAAGATCAGGCCTTTTGGCTCAAAACGTAAGCCCCAAAGATAGATGTTCTCTCTTAAGGTAATTAGATGATGTAAGAGACAGGGCAAAAATAAATAGACAAATGAGCTTTGTATATTACCTGCACCATGTAATAAAAATACCTTGCAATGTTGAAGTGTCTCCATAGTTGTCATAGGAAGCTCATCAGCAATACATTTCAACATTGCAAGAGCTTCAAAGAGACCCTTATGATAATCAAATGAAATCTATGATTTATCATTTGAGCCAAAGGAGCCTGACGATTCAAGTAATAAGATCTCAATATTCTTGAGACCATATAGCTTAATAATCCTATCAGCCAGATAGAGGTGACCATCTTCTTTATATAGTTGGTAGTTTTTGAGATGTTTACTCATTGTTAAATTCAATAAAGAATATCAGACTCAAGAATGAGATACTTTTATTAAAACAATTTTGACATGTCTTTTTTTTTTTTTGCAAGAAAGTCATTGACTTCAATTTTATTTACAGGCACAACCTGTCAGAAAGAGGGAGGAAGGCGAGAGAAAAAGATATAGCTATAAATAAAAGGGTAAAAAAGAAGAAGAAAAAGAAACAAGAAAAAAAAAGAAAAAAAAAACTACAGATCAGTCTTCAGTTCTTGCTCTTTTGCCAGAGTAGTCACCAAAGAGACTGCACATTGGGCTACCACAATGGGTAGAAAAGGCTCATCATCAAAAAAAAGTCTCCAATGTGCTCTCCAAATGGCTAGTAAAATTGAATTAATAATTTGGCAAGAGTACATAGACTCATGTGCATTTTCGTATGGAAAAGATAGTGCAAAAAGAGCATCGGAAATGGTTAAGAAGGTGGGTGAATGTCCAAATTGAGACGACCACACATCAAACCAAACCTGCCACTTGGGTGGGCATTGGAATAAGAAGTGAAGAGGATCTTCAACAGGGTGGTTGCACAAGAGACAGGAGATGGAGGTAAGAATTGCAGGAACAAGAGAGTGGAGTCGTTGGCTGCAAGGCAGTTTACCATGAAGTAGGCGAAACCACACATTGCGCGCCGAGTGTTGTATTTGAAAGTGCCGGAAGTCCTTCCACTGTATTGCTGTGAGAGGATGGCTGAAGGAAGGAACTGCTTGAGCAGGCAGAGCCAGGCGACGGAAAGAGCGAGAGCTCAGTTTGTGAATAGGAATATTTCCTAATTTCTGGCAACTCACCACTGGGCTAAGATCGTAGATCCCTGGTCTGTGTTTATTGAAATCAACCGTCAGGGGAGGAAGACAGCATCTCACTAACAGAGCAGCTAAGAGAATTTCCCTTCTAGCATGGGCATGATGAAGACGGCGAATCAAGCGTGAAGCTACTTGTAAATTTGCTACTGGCTTCCATCGAAGACACAAAATTAGAAAGTATACGACCTAATTTATACATTTTTAAACATGATTCATCTTTTTTTTTATCACAGAATCACATTACATTAAGCAATCTCAAATTTCAAAGGCATAATCTTCAACTACAAACTCTAGAGTTTATAATAAGCTTGAAGAAAGAGAGTAATAGGGTGTTTACCAACTTAAAAGAAAAATACTCTATGGGTAGCATTTCAAAGGTCGTTGGCATTAGCAAGTCTACTGTCCAAAATATTATTAGAGTCAATATTACTAGTACACGTCTACCCCTGAGGACTGGAGACGCGTTGTATGGTCTGATGAGTCACGGTTTACAGTAGAGGACTACCAGGAAGAAACCAGAGTAGTTCGAAAGATCGAAGAGAGATACAACGCTGCTCATATCATACCTACAACCAAATGGGGGAAAGGCAGCATAATGATCTGGAGCTGTTTCTGGGCTGGTGGATTTGGGCCTTTGGTCTTTATTGATGGCACTGTAAATCAGGACATATTTGTCAGCATTTTAGCAGGAAAACTTTTGTCATGGTTCATTGAATTGAATGAGAAAGAAGACAGGGACTTTATATTCCAAGAAGATGGGGTTAGCTGCCATACAGATGGCTATACAACATGGTGAAAAAAAGCCACATCAAATTAGAGTTCTTTAAGTATTGGCCCACACAAATCCCTGATCTCAACCCCATTGAACATCTCTGGAGCTGTCTTGATAAGCTTATCAATGACAAGAGAGCCGGTATCAAAAATATCGATGAGCTCAAGACAGCTTTAGAAGAAGCTTGGGGAAATATCCACGTTGATCTTGCCGAACGTTTAGTTGGCTCAATGAAGGATCGCTGCCAGGCAGTTATTGATGCCAAAGGTGGTCCAACAAAATATTGAATAAAAACTTTTTTATATACATTAATATAAACAATATGTTAAACTATCTTTTTGTTGAATTTGAAGTTATTAGTATGTGTTTTGAGGTCGTAGCATTTTTATCCGTGAAGCATATTGTTTCTCAGGATTTCAAAAAATGAAAATCAAGAAGTTGCCGAAGCGAAGGAAGAAGAAGTGGTATAGGCTCTCTGAGCCGCGCTTTATTTTCATATAAAAATTTAAAAAATATATCCTCTTTTACTCTAAATCTTTCAAGCCAAGTTTTCTTATTCTACCTCCATTTTTTCCTATTGGTATCTTGGGCGGGATCTTTCAATTCTTTATCCAAAAAGACGTCTATACCAAGGGTGGGCCGATACCACTTCTTTTTCCTTCACTTCGACAACTTCTTGATTGTATGTTGTACCTAATACAATCATTGTTGCCTCTGCTTTGGAATCCAAAGTGGTATTGTTTTCTGTTGCAGAAAAATAGAGTTTTGTATTTCTGTGCTGGCATGCTGTTGTAATGTTGGTTTATAGTAATAGCGTTCAAATGTGTTGGAGTTGATGCTCCAATTGGCATGTTTCTTGACACTGTTGATTCTATTGCCTCTCATTATTGTCTTTGTGCTCAATGCTGATCTTATAGAATGTGCACTGAATACTTCTGGAATCCCTGCTTTCTTTATATGGATTTTGACCCAGTAGGCCACTGTTGCTGCACTGATGTTTCCTATCTTGAATATTGCATGGTCAAGGTTATTAAGAAATAGGGTATGGTCTTCTGGCAATGTGTTTTGCATGTCCTTAGTTTGTTCCATGAAAATGGCTAGTGCTCTGACTGCACACAGCTCCCAACTTTCTTTTTCTCTTAGAAGTCCTAGCTTCGAGGTCTTTTGTTGTGCTTCTTTTTGCTCTCGTGCATGGATAACTACTCCCATCACTACACTGGACTCGCCTTCCATAATCAGGTGTGTATCTCTGTACTGTAAGCCCCCTATATCACTTCTTGGTCTCCACATGGTGTGGATGCACAATAATAGGATCACCTTCTGTTGCAGGTTGTAGGTAGATAACTCACCATTTGGTGACAGATGTTGTTTAATGTATTTTGTCAAGATATCTAGATCTCATGTCTCCAATTGGGATACTGTAGGGATGTTTACTTCTGAGCGTTTCTTTGCTTTGAAGAAATCTGCAGTATTTTGATTGTCTGTCAGTGGTAATTCATTTGGATGCAAAACATTGTATACCGAAGCAATTGCTGATCTGTATCCATTGAAAGTTGAGTATTGTAGTCGAACATGAGATAGCAGGAACTCTAGGACATTCTGAACATTGTAGATTTCAGGATCTACCTTTCTTATCAAACACCATTCTGCAAACTTCTTCCATGAATTATCATAGGCTTTGCCTGTACTTGTACGTCGAGACTTTGCCAGATGTTGTATCAATGTACTGTTTAGGCCATTGGCCTGCCTTTTCTTGTTGATAATCGCCATGCAATCAAGCTCCATCTGTTGTTCATGTCCCATATGAGTGGCTTTGAGATGTGCTTCATGCGAAGTACCATTGGGTACCAATATTGGCTGGGCCAATTTGGCGTCACTAGAACTGCCTCTGATGTCTTGTCCTTCTGCATCTTCTTGAGTACTTGGGGAATCAACTTCCATAGTGGGAACATATATAGATCCTGTCGTTTCAATGACTGTTGGAACGCATCCACCTGTTGGGCAAAGGGATTCTCCCGGAAAGTCCAATAAGTAGGCAGTTGGTGGTTGTGCTGTGCTGCGAAAGTATCCACCTTCAGGTTCATCTGTCTCCATTTCTGTTGTATCTTCTTGAAGAATTCTGGAGGAATAGGACTTTCGTACATCGGTCTCTTCGATCTGCTTAGGGTATCTGCATTGATGTTCTGTATGCCCGGCACATGTTGGTAGTGGATTGTCAACTGGTAAGTATTGCACAGATCTTGTATCTTGACTGCTAGGTCCTGAAGCAGTGGTGATGATGTTCCACCTGCTTTTGTCACATACTTTAGAGCTGTGATGTTGTCTGTGAATATCCTGAATGCTGTGGATTGTAGCTGTTTGGTATGCATCAAGATGGCAAAGTATATTGTGAGTTCCCTCACATTGATTGAGGTCTCTTGTTCCTTCTTGCTCCAGTAACCCGCTGTCTTGACTAGATGCGAGTAAACTCCCTATCCTGTTTCTGATGTGTCCACATATATTGTGGCTGATGGTGTTGGAAACTGTAGCTGTTGTATAGGTAAACCATTCTTCTTCACTAGCCATTCCTTCCACCACTGGATCTCCAAGCGTGAGTCTTTTGTTAGGTGGCAGTCCCTGTCCTATTGGTTCTGGTTCTGGTGTAAGCTCCTGGACATATCTCTCTGTAGATATCATATGTGAAGAAGTGCTTCCCCAATGGCTGTTATTACTGAGATCATCTTCCCTATAAGACCTGCTATCCACCAACATGATCTCTGTGTAGGAGCCTTGGCTTAGCATAATCTTTGTAACAGTTTTGTGACCTTGGTCTGAGGAAGTGTAATTTTCATTGTCTTTGTATTGAATGAGAAACCTAGATATTCCTGGCATTTGTATGGAATCATCTTGCTCTTTTCCTTGTTGATCATGAAGCCCAGTGTTTCCAAATGGTTTACAACTTTGGCTACCACTGACTTCATCTTCTCTTCCAACTTCTCTAGAATGCAAATGTTGTTGAGGTAATATACTAGACGTATTCCCTTTGCTCTCAAAGGCTCTACTGCATATCTCATTAATTTCGAGAAAATCTTGAGTGCTACACTCAATCCAAAAGCTAGGGAGGTGTAACTATATACTGTTCCTCTATTCTTGAAGGTAAGAAATCTCTATGAGTCTTTGTGTATTGTTACTACCACATATACGTCCTTGAGGTCCAATTTGCATATGTAATCGTCCTTCTCTATGATCTGCCTCAATGCTGGGACACCTTCCATCTTGAAATCCTGTATTTGCATAAAGTGATTCAGGTGAGTGCAATATAATATTGGTCTCCGCTTTGTCGCCTCTTGTACTGTAAATAGATTGGACAAATAGCTTTTGTCCTGAGTGGGTGATATTTGGACAATGCCTGCTGTTAGGAACCTCTGTACTGCCACATCTACTGCTTCCTGATCCTCTGTTGACATTCTTAATGGCCTTATCCTCCATGGTGATGGCGTGTGTGTGAATTGTAGTCTGTAGCCGTCCTTGACTACTGATGAGGGCCAACTGTGTGAAATCATTTTGTTCCAGTTGTCTTTGAAATGTTTTAAACGTCCTCCTGGTAAAATCCCATCCATTGGTACAGAATAGTTCATTTGCGGTGTTTCTTCTAGACACTTTACCCCTGGTGGTGCCGACAGTATTACTGCTGGTTTTGGGATTCGTGGTTGGATGATCGGGAGAATTGTGGCTATGGGTATGACTGACCCCTGTTTTGGGAAAGGGAATCCTCGGCCCCTCCTTCCTTGGGATAAAAAAGATCGTTCTCTGTTGAAAGACAGATTACCTCTTCCTCAATTTCCATTGGCGTGAAATTTGTTTCTGGTGGAGTTGAGGTGGCTGGAATTACTGGTGACCCGTTGTTTGAACTTCTCATTGTAGAATTGTTCCACAAAGTCTTGGTCAAAGGCATACTTTTTTCCTTCTGTAGTTGGAGTCTCTATGTGTTTGAGACTGTTAGGAAGCCTGAGAGCCGTGGTGGTGAGTTCTTTGGCATAACCCAGTCCATAGACTGCAATTCACCTAGTCCTTTCCATGGTCAGAGCCAGTAATTCTTTGTATTCTTGTGGATTGTCTCTCCCTTGGATGAACTTGAGCTGTTCATAGATTTCTGTTGCAGCTCTTGCTTGTGTTCTTGTGATTTCGGTGGCCTTGTAAATGGAGTTGACCATTTGAAGGGCCTCCACTCTCCACTGCTTGAGGTTGTGGATAAAGTTTGGATTGGTGGCTTCTGGAGTGAGCCACTCTTCATTGTGGTACTTGTGTAATGTACGCTTATATTTCCAGAAAAGTCTTTGCAGGTCGTACTGGGTGTGCATATCCAGTTCGGTGGAGATCTCTTTGGGTAGCTCTGACCCTTGTACTCTTTGTTCTTGTTCCTGGATTTGGGTTGTTCTGACCTTCCGTGTGACCTCCTCCACGATAGCGTTGACTTGCTCCTGGGTGAATGTGGGTCCACTTGCATTGTTGCTTACTGTGAGTTGTTCATTAGTTTGATCGACCCTATAGTTACTCCATGATGAGCGGCTTAGAAAGATCTAGAGTAGAAGAGAATGTATTTTTTAAATTTTTGTGAAAATAAAGCGCGGCTCAGAGAGCTTATACCACTTCGGATTCCGAAGCGGAGGCAACAATGATTGTATGTTGTACCTAATACAATCGTATACTTTCTAATGTTGTATGACTGAAGTGTTCTATTCTACCTCTGTACACTCTTTCCAAAAAGTGAACAGATCATCTCTCCAAAAAGTGAACAGATAATTTGTGAAAACAGTATATGAACATTTACTGATATCAAAATATTTGAATTTATGCACAAATACATAGTATGTATATAAATAAAAATCATGGTACGAGCATATTTATCAGTTAGTTGTTCTGGTTTTGAGTTTTAAAATTTTTGTAGTAAATGGAATGATACTGAATCCGACCTGAGGGAAATGAATAAAAACCTCAAGGTTGCTCTCCTCATCTTTACGCTTCACAACAATTTCCTGTTTTTCCATATGGACAAGTGTGCCAATGACAGGAACTCTTCCCATATCCTTTGGCGTAACGGAAATAAGTGTGCCCACCGAGAGTGATGTTCGACCAGCATCAACAGTACCTACAAAATCAGGGAAATTTCTGGCTCTTTCAATGGCTTCTTCTGCAGATATAGCTGGCATATTTTTCAACTTTTCATCATTAATAGCATCAACGACCTTATGCATATGACTTTGAAGAACAGGGAAGTTATCGGCTATCCATTCCTCACCCATGATTTGATTACAGAATAAAACACCTGTTGCAAGGTGAAGGTCTGCAAGTGAAAGAAAATCTGTATCCAATATCCATTCTTTTCCTCCATTCTGCTCTTTTAAGAGGTCATTGGCAATGTTGAACTGTGCTTTGATTTCAATCTCTGAATGAATAGCAAAGGTTCGAGCCATACTGCTGTCTAAATTATTACCAGTGAGATCAGTTCTATCTTTGATGAAAGCCTTGGGAAGATCCAACAGTAAAACTCGCTGAGCAACACAGAGAACAAGTGCATGCTCTATCCATTGAGCCATAATCCGAGTCAAGGCAGTGGTAGGACATCCAGAGCGTGTTTTAGGATAGAATGAAGGCTCGGGATATCTATAAAAAAGTATGTAAGACTCTGTATTGATGTAAATAAAGATACCTCTTTTCCAATTCTGCAAGAATGACCTTGGTGTCACAATAAACATGATTATCAATCTGAAGAATAGGTGTTTTTCGATAACCACCGTCAAGAGGTCTACGAAGAGGACGAGGCTCTATCATAGAAATTGAAACAGTTTCATAGCTGATATTCTTGTAATTCAATGCCCATGCAATGGTTCTGGATAAAGGTGACTTAGTGTACATGTGCTAGAATGTGTGGTATTAAAGCATTTGTATTATAACATATTAGTTACCAAAATAATAGATTTAGGCATTGTGATAAATAGCTATGGTATAGTAAACAACCAACAGATAATTAATCGTTTTATTGAAGTCTTTATACTTATGTCACGTTTTTTATACTTTGATCGGGTATAATAATCCATTTTGATCTGAAGCTACATTTATGGCAATTTCTGAGTCCTATATATTTTTGCTTACATACACACTAAGAGACTTTTCTGGCTTTTAAGCGATGGTATCTCCTTTCTTTTGAGACCGAAAAAATGCACCTTTTATAAGACTGTGTTTAAAATCAAAAGTTTGCAGATATCCATATATTTATTTCTTTTTATGGATAATCACTATCAAATTGTATTATCAATAAAATATAGTGTTGATTGTCGTCTTTGGCTTTAACCAAAGGGAAATCCGGACAGTTCAAAGAGTAAACAAAGTCTTATCTTTATTGATGGGTCTTTCATACTTCTTTGATACTTTTCTAATGGATATTATCTACTAATAAAAGCTATGGGAAGCCCTCTTCTTGCTAAAGTATCATCCTATAGATATACGCTTTGCTAACTAACTCTTCTTCCACCATGTAGTCCCGTTTAGGCAATTTGTGTTTCTATTGACTGGGATGATCAATATCTCTATTTATGGCAAGTGATTATCCGACATGATGAATAAAATTGTTTATTGTAATATTATAGATAATACTATAGTATGACTATAACTAATGCCTAAGTACATTCCCTCATAGCAATAGAACACATACCCTAACATTATAATGATTTATTCTTGGGAGATAGATAACTATGCTCAGGAGTATACCCTAGACACCATTGACAGTATAGAAGGAAGAAGACCACCTGAGACTGACTTGAAAGGAGTCTTTACTTGCCTAATAACAATACATTGAGTGTTTTGTGGAATACAATGAGCTCAAGCCCAGATGAAGACAATGCTTACCTTTTTATCACTAGAATAGTCCTTGGTAGTGTCTATCAATTTCTTTTATTGATTTGCTTTGTTAATAATAGTATATTGCCTTGCTTAGTTATGCTCATATTGAAGAGTACTTAGGCGTTAAGTTATATGGACAGTGTGGGAAATAATAAGAGGGGAATATCAAAACAAATAATCTTCCTCTCTCTATTCTGGTAATATTTATATTCTAGTCTTCACTCATAAAACCCACAAGTCAAATAATTCACACTCTATTTGCCTTGGGCCTAAAGTCCATTATTAGAAACAATACCCTGTTATCATTAAGCACCACTGTTAATACCAGTTACAATAAGATAATTAAGGTGATTATAGATATTTAGTCAATAAATGAATACATTGTTCTCAACACAAGTAAGTTTGGTTTTGTTTTATGGACAATGACCACTAGAGTTAATTCCGTGTGAGTCCTATAATAAATATTTTCTTAAGCAGTGTTATACTGCAAATATTGTGGGGTTATGGATAATCTATCAGAGGGGAATATCAATGACTAAGTTGTAATATCAGCTTTATTTCTTCCTTTTATATCCAACTTTATAGCGTTTCATTGCAAAGTCAATAGTCAATGCTAATAAAATAGTTTGGAATAACCCATTTAAAAGGTCTTTTCAAAGACACTAGCCAATCCTATAGATAGTGTGATTTTATTGTTTGTGTATTTTCTTATATATCACAAACATCTTTGGGTGTGTATCTGGTCTGTTGTATGCTATTTTCAGAAGATAGTGTATCCATTGCCTGGTAGAAATAACATTATCCTTACTAAAAGGGCATTCAGTCTAATTTTTCAGTCTCCATTCATCATAGGATTTTTGCCACTTTCTTTGCCTGGAGTAAATAGACTTGGGACTAGAATCATAAGTAATGGTAAATAGCTTACTTGCTCCATAACAGAGATCAAAGCGAGTAGAAGAGATATTTATTAGAAGCTGTTTTTCTCTTTCTCTTGTTTTCATGTCCCAATATTGGTCATTTTACTTTATACTTTTTTCTTTTCTTTTTAGACTTGGAAGCTGGTTAACACACTACCTGGCTCTGATACTGTAAATAAATGGATATAAATAGACACTATTTAGAAATGACGGCAGGGTTTTTGTTTATGCTTAATTCCTATATTTGAAGTAGAGTATGACTTGAAGAAGACGGCGTACAACCCAATCCCCTCCAATCATAAGAGTGTCGAGTCATTTATCCACACTCTATCATGGCAGGTGAGCTCAAGAAAGAAGAAGAAAGAAGATTTACGTTTGAGAGTATAAAAATAGTATCGACAGAAGCCACTGGAGAGGAGTAGACTGTAAACCTTATAAAAAGATCCCAAAGAGACCTGTCTTTGAGAAGACTCCGCATGACACACTATCATCTCTTGTCTCTTGTCACTCCTACTGTATCCTATAGACTTATGGATGAGATTGTTTATTAAATGTATATTTTTACTGTAGAGGTTGTAGATACAATAAACACTACAGACACTACAGACACTATAGCATTTCTCTTTTTTCTTGTTTTCTTTTTCTTCCAACTTGGATAGGAGAGATGGTGTCATCAAAAAAGTGGTGTGTGATTCTATTTCTTAAAAAGTAGCGTTATTATAACTCACCCATAGATAGACATGTGATGATATACACACATTTTTACTGCCTTTCTCTTTACGGACTTATTTATCCTTGTCTCTCTCACACTAAGCCACTTCTCCATGAAGCTTCCTTATGACATTCTCTATCACATTGTCTATCTTCTCCAAGACGACCAAGACGACCTTGCCAGTCTATGTCATGTCTCGAGGCTATTCCACAGTCTAGCCTCCCGGTACTTATACTTATCGCCTCTGTTCTCCTCTCTTCATGGATTCCTATCCTTTGCCAAACACCTCACACCCGCCAATGCAAGGTATCTCCAGCGCATTGATTTACAGTCAGTCTACCAACGCGATAAATTCAACATTGGATCTTCCCTTGTGAAAATAGCCTCGCTACGTCCTCCTCTCACACTTCTCGACCTTGAGAGCTGTAGGTTCAAGGCAGAGGACCTGGCATCCTGTATGGACTACCTTCCCTCTATTACTCATGTGAATATGACACAGGGCTATTTTGTGAGTAATGAGGTGGTGGAGGTCATAGCGGGTGGTTGGCCTCTTGTCGATCTCAAACTCAGCTCAACCCTTATTACCAACGAGGCCTTTCACTTTCTTCGTCCTACTTCTATTCAACGTCTATGGATTGATGACTGTCCTATTCTTAGTGAAGAGGGACTGTTTTATCTCGAGAAACATGTTCCCAGTCTAAAGTGTGTGGTTGCAAGACATTGCACCAACATTGTCCTTTCTTCTGAAGACGAGGCACGCCTAAAGACTTCTCTTGGACTTATTATGACAGACAGTGACTATAAAGAGAGTCAAGTGGAGGATCTCTTTGATGCCTCTCTGTAAATACCAGTCACAACTACTTAGTTTAGAGTGGAGTGTGGATCTATTTCTGTAGAAGGAAGGAGGAAGAGAGTGGTCACACACTGTATTTATAGTCTTCTCTCTGATTTTAGATTTCTATTTATAAATGTGGAGTTGATGTGTCACCTATTAAGGTAGTACAGAGAGTGATTTATTTTAATTTTCTCTATTTCTTATTTCTTATTCTTTTTTTTTTGTTTTTTTTTTGTTTTTCTATTGCTTTTGTTATTTTTGTTAATTTTTTTTCTCTTTTTTTTCTTGGTGTCTTTATTCTTTATTTCATTCTGTATTTCATTCTGTATTTTTTTCTTTATTCCATTCTTTTTGATATTAGCCAATCAATGCACAATGGAGGTTATTGAGGAAAAGGCATGCAATGTAGAGAGCAGAAAACAAAAGGAGAAAAAGACCGTACAGTTTAATACACATCAAGAGATTATTCTTACTTATTCAGCAGAAGAGTATGATCGTGGCGGCATATTCTCGTTTCCTGTTCTCTATAAACTCAACCCATCGGTATTGATGCCTACTTCTCCACGCCCCGTTCAAAAGCCAAAACTCTCTCTGGCTATTCCGGAGAGTTACATTGATTCGGAAGAAAGTGCGTCCAGCAGCAACAGCAATGATAGCAGCAGCAATGATAATGTGGAGAATGCAGATTGCCATGGATTCCTCGGTAGAAAACAACGCCCCAAGTTAAAAGTAGATACTACTGTCTGTACAGGCCCACGCTTCTTCACTGACCTCTCCACCAACCACATCCGCTCAAAGATACATGTTGAGGATAGCATGGAGGACATTTATCATAATGAATACCTTGTGCCAATGTCTGCTCATGTTCTTTAGACCTCTCTTGTACCATTCTCTCTCTGTAGTGTTATTGATAGGACACATGTCACTCCCTCCCACCCATAAGCACACTCCATCATTTGTATATTTTCATTTCTATTTTATTTTTTATTCTATACACAAGTTACAAAATTATCCATCTCATCGCTCTCTATTGTTTGGAATACTATAATACCTTGGCATCATTGGCTTGTCGGAAGGAGACTGTACACCATTTCTGGAAATAGATAACACCCATATAAAAAATATTTGCACGCATAAAAATACAAACTGCACAAATGAGATGTATAGACTGTACACAACCTGAAATTGCTTTGCACACATAAAATAATAAAGATTGCATAATTATTATTTTTAATTTCTGACTGCACACATCTAGAGCTTATACAGTCATCTTTTATTTAAACAAGTTAAACGGGTGTGTGGTTTTGAATAAAGACAGAGCTATTGAAGGTCCAAGTAGATCTTGGTGCAAGGCAACAGTTCTTTTCATAGTCATCTTCTTTTCATATTCCTTTTAACCACAGACCAGGACTGTTTTATAAGATGAAGCTATGAAGAGTAGGAAAGATACACACAACTTGCAATGAGCTTCTCAGTCTAATATGAGATGTGTAGAACAGCGCTGTCCATGACAAAATAGTTGTAGTCTAAGCCCTTCTCTTGGGTTCAACAGTTCCAGCTCCAGTCTCTCTTACAGACCAAAATAGACTGCAATTTCAAATGAATATGAAAACTAGACTCTTTGATGAAAATACTGCTGTTTTTGTAATCCCTATCTGTTGTTATAAGATGAGTTGCCCAGTTGAAGCGTACGATGATGCTGTCGGGTAAGTTTCTTTAAAGCCATTACAATGCAGCCGATGACTGTGTCTTTCTAGAGTGTCATTAAGATGGCCCTACTTCAGATGATTCAAAAATAAAGTGTCAGATATGATATGTAAGCTTGACTACTTAATGAGTACCTTTAGAATGCAGATGTAAAAGTGTTTATTATGGTTGCAAATGTCATACAATTTCTGTGAAGGTTACAATTTTAAAAATAACGCAAATATCGGACTATCAAATGTTTAGTAAAGCTATATGTGCCTTTATTTCACACTTCTTCCAGTAATGATTGGGACAGTCTTTGGAATCACTGGCATACGATTTATCCTATACTTTTTTTTTTGGTGAAAATAAAGAATCATCAATGGCATACATTTTTATTTTATTTTTAGCATAGTTTCTGATCTCTATTTAATCTTAACCATTTGACGGATAATCATAAAAGTAGACTTAAGAAAGGGATTCTGGAGAATGGGGCAGCTACAAGTAGACTGTCTAACACTGGTAATAATATGTTTATTAGTGACTTGCAAGATTTTTATTGTTACTGTGCTTCAAAGTCTGATGTATGTCTTAATAACAAATAATCCTCTTTTAGAATTGGCACAGATATTGCCAGAAAAACAATAATAATAAAGTGTATCAAAAACACCAATACAGTACCAAAGCAAGAGAGGAAAATAGTGATTAATGTAGTTAATCAGCAATAACAACTAAATAGAACACATGATAGTTTGTTTATTTTATTTATTTATAGAATATTAAAGATACAAGAGACATTGGTATTGATATTGGATTAAAGTATCTTTACCAGATATTCCCAAAACACATTGAAAAACAATGTGTGATGACTAACTTAGCTTACAGGTTCATTTTTTTTATCATAGTCACTATCCCATATATCCCAAACAAGTAGAATTAGATTGTAGTTTTCTAGTATAAGTATAAATACCCTTCCAATCATCAAAATAAATATGCAATTTTATATCTGCTTTCTTCCTACTAAGTATCTTTATTTTATTAAGTACAATGCCAAGTACTCTCTTGTCTGTCCCTTACACAAGATTTCTTCTGTTTAAAACTTAGTGAGCATATGTATTGAAGATACAAATGATTAACACTGATGGGTTATTAGGAGAGAGACTACAGTGTCCTTATTCGTATGGATGACACTATATAAAGGCAAATAGAAATTCATCAATACTACTGATCATATATGTCAAACAAGTATTTAACTAGTAGTTTTTATTTTATTTTATTTTACTTTTACTTTTAATAAATAAATATAAATAAAAAAAGACCTTCTTGACCCGAGCGACATTAGGAATAAAAAAGCAAAATAGGCCTTCAAAACTCGAGTAGTTGACTCTATCTTTTTATCTTACTTTCTTTGTGTATTTGTCTTCTTTGTTGATTTCTCCCTGTTTTCTATTATTACAAATATGGAAGTATTTAATCCCTGGCATATTAATATGCTAGAAATCCTTCCTATGTTTTTGGAAGAGATTGCTTTTGTAATTTTATATAGACTAATGTAGCAGATAGAAAAGGTATATAAGCTATCAATCTATTAGATAGAAGAAAGCTTTGCGAAATATATTTCTTATATTACAAACACACCTTTTGTTTCTGATTTTTTGAACACTATAATAATAATAAATAGTATTGTTTTCCACCGTCACTGATCCTGATTTACCAATTCAACCCACGGGTACTTCCCTCTGCCATACCACAGTTATTATAAGTTTCGCACTCTTCAGGACATTCTCACCTTTTTCCCTGTGCACAGAAAGTCGTGTTAGTAGCCAGCTCTCCAAGGCATTACATGTCACATACATATCTCATTTCTCCCTAAACTACACTACGAATAAATTTTGATTTTTGGGGAAGATGGACAATCACAGTATATGTCATCTGTTTCTTAATATTAAAAATAGAGTATGTGTTTTGATAGATAGAATTATTTATAGGACTTTTTATTATAGAATTGATATTTAAATATATAGAATAAAAAGCATAGTATTTTGCAATTGCTCCTATTCCAAAGAGTAGAGAAGAATATATAGTATATAATTGCTTATTGGTATTTTCCCCTGTTTATGAAATACATCTTTGTTTACAATGAATAAAATAAAATAATATTTATTATTTATTTAGATTAACATACTTATATATTATATCTAATATTATTATAAAATATATTTTTATTTAATTAATATGATATTGTTTTTCAAGAGAATAGATGTTCTTCAAAGACAATCACAAGTATAAAGAAGATATTTTTATTCATAGCAGACACACCCTCTATCTTTGCTATTCGAACAATAGTAATAAAAATGCACAGGCTAATAAAATAACGACAGATTTACACTATCATTTATTTAAAATTATTTTTTGATTTTGAATGAAATCAATTATTGAATACTATGAACAACTTTCTAATGAGTCATACTTTTTTACATAGTTCTTCCACCACTAGCTGATAAACTTAAACATTTTAGTCCACTGAGATTGTAGCTTAACCACCCTTTGAAAGACAACACGCGCTTGACTGTTAAGAAGCCTATTTTTGAAGCTGAAGCAAGAAATAACAGTGAAGTTTTTCAAAAAATATATCAGTGGTTGATTAGAATAAATGATACTTGCCATCAAGTACTCATAAGTGACCTTTATGGTTTCACTAGTCATTCTAAAAATCAAACAATCAATAGCTATAATAAAGCTCCGTTTTAAATATGTAGAGAAGAATGGTTCAAAGTATTTTTTATTTTATTTGTGTGTGGGTGCTATTCGCGCATTGGGCTTATTAGCCACCTTATGAGATCTTTATTTAAAATTGGGATATACATATAAACACTTTAAATACTCAAGTGAAAAAAAAATGTATAGATATGAGAAACAGATTGACTTTTATTAATTGCTTACGGTATCAATTGGCGGATTCTAAAACCAGTGGGCGTTTTCTTTATCTTTTAATTTTTTAACTTTTAACATGAGCAATAACATTTACTTTCTAAGAGGAGGGTCAGGGTAGAATTGCCACATAATTTGAAGAGTCTGACTAATTTAACAAAATATAAATATTATTAAACCACTCCTATCGAGATTGATCTCGAAGATAAAGAAAACGCAAACTGATTACCAAAATCCACCATTTGATACCATAAGCACTGTATCGTATTTTTGGTAATTTAAAACTAGTTTTATATTTGGAAGAACAAGACATGCTGGATGAATAATAACATAGAACCTGTTTATTGCAAGTGTGTATGAAATATAATATATACGTTTCTACACTTCCTTCATCAGTCACATTTACAAGTATACTATTACTCTAAGCAGTATTGTTCAGATATCATAAACAAAAGGTGTGTTTTGTAATATTGGGAAATAGAGACAGTGACAGTCCCGATCCTGACGAGGACCCACTCTAGTGGACCATACGTGTACATACATTAGATAGAGACACTTGCCCCTGAGACACGGGGTGAGAAAAGTATATAAGATAGCAACTAGCTAAGCAACTGTATCTGACAAATATACCTTTTATTTTAGCAACCACCTCTTTTGCCTCTGAATTCGTAACAGTAATATAAGAAGTATATTTCGCAAAGCTTTCTTCTATCTAATAGATAGCCAACTTATATAGTATTTCTATCTGATATATTAGTCTATATGAGAAATTAAAAAAGCAAACAGGTATTTGGAACGATAATGGCACCAAGTGCGGCCACAGAAAGAAACCAACGAAGAGGAAAGAAACACAAAGGAAACAAATTGAGAACAAGAAACAGCCAACTACTTGAGTCTTTTAAATTATATTTTGCTTGTTCATCCTCAAGGAAGTACTCGAATCAAAGTCTTGTTATTATTAAAGAAGTATAAAAACTACCTTTTTAAACTATTCTGCTATTTTCCATAATGATGTGAGGTCTTCCCTACTTGTCAATGCTAATGATGCCTTTAACAAACATCTAAAAAGATAGCGGTCACACTCCACTATCTCACATAACCTTTCTTTATTGATTTTCAAGTAATAATTGCATGTTCTTCTCTGAAAAAGTATAGTACAGTGACTCGTGGAAATCTTACGTAGATTTTTCATTTTCCGATATACTTCTGTAATAGAAAATACTCATTCTTTGTCATAAAAACACATATTAAACACACAGTAGAGACTTCAAAATCGGATGAAGTATAAAGAAGGTCAATAGAATAATAAAAATAATTTTATTGGGTAGAAATCATTAATGTTTGGTGTTTCCACCATTGGCCTCAATGACAGCCCTACATCTCTGATGCATGCTGGAAATGAGGGCGTCTGTGGTGTCCTTGGGGATTTTCTCCCATTCTTCCAACAGAAGCACCTCCAAATCCTGGAGAGTGCTTCTTGGGGTCATCCTCTTGCGGATAGCCCTGTCAAGCACCTCCCAAAGGTGCTCTATGGGGTTGAGATCGGGGCTCTGGGAAGGCCACCCCTCCATGGTGGCAATGGTCTCTTTTGCCTTCCACAACCTGGACTCTCTGCTCTTGTGGCAGGTGGCGTTGTCCTCTTGAAGAACATAATCCACCTCTGGATTCAGTGCCTTGAGTCGGGCCAGCTCAGGGCAGTATTACTTCTTCAAGATCTCAATGTATCTTGCACTATCAATACTGCCCTTCACAGGCGCCAATCTCCCGACACCTTCACCAGAGAAAGATCCCCACACCATTACGCTGCCACCTCCAAACTTCACAGTGGGCTTGAAGTTCTTCGGGAGCAGTCCTTCATTCACTTTTCGTACTACTCTGGTACAGTTGTTGGTGGTGACCAACTGGTATCTGGACTCATCGGACCAGATGACCGTCTTCCAGTCGTCCTCGGTCCAGTGGAGGTGGGCCTTAGCCTAATCAAGCTTCAGCTTCTTGTGCTTGATGCTGAGAAGGTTTCTTGACCACCCTGGAAGAAAGCAGGCCAATCTTCTTTATCGTCTTTGAGAAAGTGGTCATGGACACTTTGGTGGTCATCTGGCTGCGAAGCTGATTCATTGTCTGGAATGAATCTCTTGCCACTTCGCGGGCAACTTCTCTCTCGTCCCTCTCTGTCAGAATGGGCTTGCGCCCAGTGCTCTTTTTGGCCTTGAAGCAGCCAGTTTCCTTATATCTCTTTACGATAAAGGAAACCGACTGCGCACTGACTCCAAACCTAGCAGCAATGGCAACCTGCCTGGTCCCATTTACCGTGACCTCGTGAGCAATGAGGCATCGAGTGAAGTCATCGATATTTTTCTTCTTGTTTTCAAGAGGTCTCATGGGTTGTTCAGTGGTGTTAGATGAGGTAGACATTATGGTGGAAAAGCAATAAATGAGGAATGTTTAATAAAAAAAAATTTTTTAAGGAAGAAATTAGGGTCTGAATTTGAGATCTACGTATGTTTTCCACGAGCCACTGTAGTATGAGTAACACATATTTCAATAATGAAAACATATTCTATTCACTTCCACTCCTATGAAAGCAGTGTATTTGCATACACTGTTAGACATTGAGAATTTCTCGCCACAGCACAGGCGTTTATTGTTCACTAAATGTATAAAGATGTGGCTAACCAACACAACCATGGGAGAATTTGTAAATATGCCCTAATGATTTTTGGTAACGTCAACTTATGGACACTCTGGGGTTTCAACTATATTTTCTATTACAGGAGACATGTGAATTTGTTAAAACCTATTGGTAAAAGAGGACTAAGTATATTGGATCCACCTCCTTCAAGGCCTATGTCGCCTTCCTACAAAAATATATATATTGGATCCAACTAGACAGTAATTAGCATTGCAATAGCGTTGGCTTGCACTCCTACTTTCACCTCGTGCCAGTGGCTCTTTTGCTACTATCTACATCAGACATGTTCTTCCGTCTCTGTGCAATGTTGGGGACTATTTTATCTCACTTTTTTTTCTGTCTTGCCCTTTCTTTTTGCAAAATGGCCTCAATTCTCTAGCCACTTTGCTTAAAGCCATGGATGCCTTGCCCCGGTCTCTCTTTGATTGTTCTCTGTCACCAACCACATGCTTGACTTTACCATTGAAGGATGTTTGGCAAGTAAACTCAGAGACATCTAAAGACTCTCCTGGATACCGAAAACTTCTGGTCAAAGATGCATTTTTCTTTGATCCATCTCTACAGGGACTTCGATGGAAGCCAGTAGCAGATTTACAAGTAGCCCCCCGCTTGATTCACCGTCTTCGTGCCCATGCTAGAAGGAAAATTCTCTTAGCTGCTCTGCTAGTGAGATGTTGTCTTCCTCCCCTGACGGTTGATTCTGATGAACATAGACCAGGGATCTACGATCTTTGCCCAGTGGTGAGCTGCCTGAAATTAGGAAATATTCCTATTCACAAACTGAGCTCTCGCTCTTTCCGTCGCCTGGCTCTGCCTGCTCAAGCAGTTCCTTCCTTCAGCCATCCTCTCACAGCAATACAGTGGAAGGACTTCCGGCACTTTCAAATACAACACTCGGCGCGCAATGTGTGGTTTCGCCTACTTCATGGTAAACTGCCTTGCAGCCAACGACTCCACTCTCTTGTTCCTGCAATTCTTACCTCCATCTCCTGTCTCTTGTGCAACCACCCTGTTGAAGATCCTCTTCACTTCTTATTCCAATGCCCACCCAAGTGGCAGGTTTGGTTTGATGTGTGGTCGTCTCAATTTGGACATTCACCCACCTTCTTAACCATTTCCGATGCTCTTTTTGCACTATCTTTTCCATACGAAAATGCACATGAGTCTATGTACTCTTGCCAAATTATTAATTCAATTTTACTAGCCATTTGGAGAGCACATTGGAGACTTTTTTTTGATGATGAGCCTTTTCTACCCATTGTGGTAGCCCAACGTGCAGTCTCTTTGGTGACTACTCTGGCAAAAGAGCAAGAACTGAAGACTGATCTGTAGTTGTTTTTTTTTCTTTTTTTTTCTTGTTTCTTTTTCTTCTTCTTTTTTACCCTTTTATTTATAGCTATATCTTTTTCTCTCGCCTTCCTCCCTCTTTCTGACAGGTTGTGCGTGTAAATAAAATTGAAGTCAATGACTTGCTTACAAAAAAAATGCATAAGGCTTAAACCTAGTACCAATACATTAATTTATTGATTAAATAATTGAAGTGTTCCATCGTCACAGGCTTACATATGCTCACTAAGTTTTAAACAGAAGAAATGATGTTTTTTAGGGTGTTTTGGGAATATCTGGTAAAGATACTTCAATCCAGTATCAATGTCTCTTGTATCTGTAATATTCTATAAATAAAACTAATTATCATGTGTTCTATTGAAGAATAATTTAAATTGAAGAATATATTTACAATTTTAATTGTTTATCATTTAGCTGTTGTTGATGATTACTTACATTAATCACGATTTTCCAAGTAGAGAGAATCAAATCATACACGGGGATTAAGGTAATATCACATTTCTTAGTGTATGTTGTATCCAGGGTCAATACAGACATGTCTAATAAAAGTAGTACTCATCAATTGCATTAACACTGATAAGTAATTAGGGTCATATGTGTAGACTCAACTACAGGAAGCACATAAGTGTAACCATGGCAATTGATTAGTATATAAAGAGTTGTATATTCTACTAAATAAAAGCAATCTATTATTGGATAAAGTCCTGTTATTTCTACAGTCTGTTTATTCTTCAGTTCAGATAAAACATTGGAGACTGTTGACACTTGGTAGATATGATTAAATATAGGTTCATGCTATGATTTTCTATAACTTGCCCATTATCACTCAACACACCTAAATATTTTTGAGATAAAAGGGAAGAAGTAAAATCAGAACTACCTCAATAATACAACCTATTCATTGCTATTCTTCTCTTAACATAATGTGTTATCCATAAAATCGCAGTATTTGTAGTATAGCACTTCTTGAAAAATAGCTATTATAGGACCCACATGGAATTAGTTATAGTGGTTATTGTCCAGAAAATAGAAACAAATTTATTTACATTGAGTACAGTGTATCCATTCATTCATTGAATGTCCATGACTTCTTCAACAACTATACCATCAGATCCTACCACAATGGGGGTGTTTAGTGGGAAGATAAAATTGTTTCCAATACTATCCTTTTGACCCAAGGCAAAAAAAGAGTGGAAAATGGGACTTACTACAGCCAAGACCAGATGTTGTGAGTGGGTAGGTGAAGTTTGACCAGAGGCAAGTTGGAAGTTATACGGAAGAATGATATCAGTATTCTTCTTGACAATGGCAGTGATCTTACCAAAGACAGGCAAAGCACCAGAAGAAAAGGAAAGGAGACTAGCCAGACCAACAACAATTCTTTTTGAGCTGCTGTTATTATCTGCAGGGTTGTGAGAGATAGCAATGGGACGGAACTGTTAAAGTAGCTTTACTTCAGCTCCAAAGACAAAGAGACCACTGTAGCCTGGTACCTGACAGTACTCACCTGGGAAGATGTGTACAGACATGCACTTTTCCCAAAGGAAACGGCAACATCTCGAGAGGGCGAGTGTCTGTTGGTGAAGATAATTCGTTCACGGATGAAATTGTTGAATTTTTCGCCTCTTTCTGTTTCAAAGTAGATAGGTGAGGCAAAGCGAGTAATATCTTCACAAAGACGACCAAGCAGATGTAATTTGAGTGCTACCATTGCATCATATTTGGCAATTGCCTTGGCCAACTCTCTGACAATACATTTCACTTTGTCCAAATAAACATCCAAAGGTGCTTCAATTCTTTGCATGTATAAGAAGGATACAAGAGAACCAAGTTTAATAAAACAATCATTCATGATTACCTTTGAATAATTGTTGGTGATGAGTTATTTTTTAATCAACAGATTCAATATGGGGGGCATCTTCTGTATGATAATCTTGAAATCTCCTCCAAGATACGTGCCACATAGGTGGAGTGGTTTACAAAGTTCTTTTGTAAAGGCTTTGGAGTTGTACTGGAAAAATCTTTCTTCCAAGTGCTTTAATTCTTTTTCGGTGAAAAATGACACCAAGCCAATCACAAGATTCTTAGCGAAACCAAGAAGAATGGTATGGAGTATTTCCACCGGGCAATCCTTAGAGAGATGCCATAAATCCAAAGACAAAAGTGCTTCACCACCAGTCAGCTTGTAGCCAGTACTGGAGTTACTTCTGAGGCCAGCATTGTTGGGGTTGCTGTTACAATACTGGTACATCTTCATCAGATCTTCTTTCCTTCTTCTTGTGTGAGCATCGTCATCTATACTCTCTTGTCTTACTACTGTTCTTGCACCATTGTTAACCCAGTAACACTTTCTACATGGCAGCTTAGCTTTAGCACCAAGACTACATGCCATAACCGCATGCATAGGGTTATCTGCCATGATAAAGTGTACCCCTCCAACACCAAGAGCAGGTTCACCCTACTCGATGTCAAACGTCTCCACGCCTTACTCTAATGACTCAAGGTCCTTCACAAGCTCTGAGAGCATATCCGATATCGAGAGCCTGTTGCTGGTACAGATAAAGAACATGTTCTCTGTCTTGTTTTGTTCTTTAAATGGCATTGCTGCAAGTAACATCACACAACTCTCAAACTTATTCCACTTCTTGGTAGTATTTCCATTCGTGTCATCCGAGAACAAGTTCAGAAGCACAATTTTCACTGGCATAAACTGTCTTTAAGAATGACAATGCTAATGACAGAAGATAAACCAGGTGCTTCTTCACAGGCTTCAGCCATCCATCTATCACTTGATGTGAAGAAAGAGGCGAGCTTTTAGGTTAATGAAGTTACACATTCACCATGAGAGGCGTACACTAAATCTCCAAACCAAAAATCAACAAAAGTACCGTTAATAGTAACAGTTACGATTGGATGTTGGAAGAGAAGGCGTGTCTTCCACATTCCACCTTGTTAGGACAAAATACTTTGGTTAGGTGCTCTGTCTGACAAGGCAGAGAGCAAAAGTGTTTTGATGGGGCTGGCAGCAAAGAGCTTTAGGTGCTTGGAAGGTTTGTTCATGGGAAACTCATAAACTATAGTTTTTGAGGTCAAGCCCTTGCCTACTTATTTATTTATTTTTACCATTGCAGCTTGGTGAGTGGTGGTGGAAAGCTTGGAACATGGCTCTCTACCCTCTTCTCAGGGTTAAAAACCCTATTTAAGGTAGGCACTTTCTCCTGAGGATTGATCATCCAGACATTCCTCATGTTCTGGCACAAAGCCATAATCTTTTCTTCAAATGCCTTTGGGAGGCGATTCTCATTCTCAACAAAGAATCGGTGAAGGATCATCTCTGACTTGGTTGCAAATGGGAAATCATCTTCCACAAAGACAGCCTCTCCAAAAGTGTTGTTGTTGTTGTTGTTGAATTCCTTTTCTCTATCAGCCCAAAGAGACATATCTCTGGGCACTCTTTCCATTTCAGAGACATATTCTCGGTCATAATCCGATTCACAACTTTCTTTTTCTATACGGAAGACTGTGGTGATGGTGGGAAGAGGTCTGTGAATAATAGCAATGAAGCATGATGAGTCTGGTTGTTATTGTGTTATGTCTTTCTACAATAAGTACCTAGTGGAAAACCCAGCAGCAGGGCTATTCATAGTAGAGAATGAGCGACATTACTCTTAGACTTAAGATTAATCTTACATGTTATGGGTAGCAATGTGCTTTTTTAATATAGTGTTTGTTTTGAATGTCTTTTGGCAGAGTGAGCAGATGGGGGTTTCATATTTTTTGAAGTTGATAGTAGAGAAAGACATGGTAAACAATATTTCAATGAAATTTAGAAAGAAAGATATTTGACTTGTGAACTTATGTGGAAGTTATAATGTAATACGTCACTATAGTCGTAAAGACATTTTCTATAACTGGAACTGCAACCCTTTTTGGAAATATCAACTCTCACTACTAAACTGAGAGGGGGATGCTATCGAATACTAAGGGATAATAATTCATAGTATTCAATAACATACCCCTGAAGCTAAAATACTAGTAGTAGAAAAGTATAAAAGAAGTAGCAATACAAAGTAATAAACATCAGAGTTTAACTACCTGTTAACTGACTGAATTTCCTTTGGACTAACAAGCCATTGGCGACACTTATAATAAATAATTTTATTCATAAACAATATCTTTATTCATAATACAATTTAATATTGAGGTATTCTACAAAAGGGAATAATAATTTGGATATTGTCGTCTTTGGCTTTAACCAAAGGGAAATCCGGACAGTTCAAAGAGTAAACAAAGTCTTATCTTTATTGATGGGTCTTTCATACTTCTTTGATACTTTTCTAATGGATATTATCTACTAATAAAAGCTATGGGAAGCCCTCTTCTTGCTAAAGTATCATCCTCTAGATATACGCTTTGCTAACTAACTCTTCTTCCACCATGTAGTCCCGTTTAGGCAATTTGTGTTTCTATTGACTGGGATGATCGATATCTCTATTTATGGCAGGTGATTATCCGACAACCGTTTGATTCTTAAACACAGTTCCATAAAAAGGAATTCTATGGGATCCACGTAAAGAGGTTGTGTCACTAATAGAATACTTTCTAATTTGTAATAATATTAAGCAGCATCTCATCATATTCTAAGCCTACAGATAGACATTCCTACCTATCACTACAGTAGTGTAAGATAGTGGAGTGTAACTACCCTATCTTCTTGGAGGTTTGGTTAAAGGTACATTTGCAATAATAAGAAGACAAGACCCCACGTCATAGGGAATAAACTAGCAATTAGTATAAAAAGTGTAGTTTACTACATCTTTAATAAAACAGACCTTGATCCGAGCTACTTTCTAAAGTATTGTTAAGAATCAGAGGCAAAAGGGGTGCTTGGTAAAATAAAGGCATATTTCTCAAAGATGCAAAGTGTGCATCTGCTCTCACTATTTATGCTATTCTACATTTTTACATATATAGAATTACTACAATAAGTTCTCCCGAAATAGGTGACCAGGTCTACCCATTTCCAACAGTATAAACAAGATAAACTTTCTTTGAATTGGATAGTGGGCTGCTTCTTGATCCCAATCTGCTTTCTTTGCATCTCTTTCCTTTTCGTTAGTTCTGAACTGTACAGGCACCAAATGCCACAGACAGACTATGAACCTGTTTGTTCTCTGTACCTTACTTTGTTCGTGGTATATTCTATACACCTTCCCTTCTCTACACCCTCGCAATTGCAAAGACATCCCAATACCTCACTCTTTCTGATCTATTTGCGTGTCAGTAGCCATCCCTGCAAGGCGTTATGAGTCACTAGAAGCATCCCAGGTGCCCAGCATTATAGCATCTTTATCTTCTTGTTTATTATTGGACTTTACT
Source organism: Spinellus fusiger (assembly GCA_025094145.1). Classification (NCBI taxonomy): domain Eukaryota; kingdom Fungi; phylum Mucoromycota; class Mucoromycetes; order Mucorales; family Phycomycetaceae; genus Spinellus; species Spinellus fusiger. The sequence continues at coordinate 200,186 of JALLLS010000042.1, read as the reverse complement.
AGTACTACTTCTGGCACACTACAGCAATATTTCACGTGTGGAGAACTGAAGTTTATTTTTGATAATATAAAAATTGAGTCTGTTTGTTCCTTTGTTAATTTGCATCTTATACAGCCACGCACAATTGAATTTAATATTTGCCTAAATTTTAATAAAAAAAAACCTTTTTTTTTTGCATAAAACTCTTCTTCTTTCCAAATAGTGTTAAACCAACACAACATGTCAGATACATTTCCAGAAACTCAAACTCGTGGAGAATATAACAAAGCAGAAGATAAAAAGCTATGGGGCATTTATTACCTGTTTAAGGCTGGATTAGAATTGACTGTAGTCGCAAACGTAGTTGAGATGAAAAGGCCCACAGTTCAGAATAGTATCAGAAACATCAAAGAACGTGAGTCACCATTGCGTTTAAATAGTCATGGAAAACATATAAAAAAATTGAATGAGAGGGACCTCAGATACCTGGAAAAGGTCATTAGAGAGGACCCATTTGCCTCATATAATCAGTTGAAATTGGAAATGTTGAAGATTCTGGTTGATGTATGTAGAAACACCATGATCATTTACTGCAATCAGTTAGGGTTCGGATCTTTTCATGTAGATCACAAGCCAGATTTAACTGTAAAACACAGTGAGAAACGGCCTTGTTGGGCTAAGGAACATGTCAATTAGACGAACGATCAGTGGAGAGGTGTTATTTAGTCTGGTGAGTCCAGGTACACTGTGAAAGGAAACAATAGTGGTGCTTATGTCATCATAAAAGTTGGAGAAAGGTATGATCCTAATCCTATTATTTTAACAATGAAGTTTGGTGGCGGTGGGGTCATGCTTCGGAACTGTTTTTGGGCGGGCGGATTTGAGCCTTTGGTCTTTGTTGATAGCACTGTAAACCAAGACGAATATATCAATATTTTGGCTGGTGAGTTCCATCTTTAGTTCATGAAATTGCATCAGAAAGAGAACAGTGAGTTTCTGTTACAAGAAGAAGGTGCTAGCTGTCATACTGGGGCCTATGCCAGAGGGTGGAAAGAGACGCATCAGATTAGGCATTTTGACTGGATCACACAAATCCCTGACTTGAGCCCAATTGAACATATCTGGTCGGCCTTGGAAAGAAGAATTGAGGAAAGAAGGGTATCTATTACCAATGTTGAATGTTTGAATACTCTACCTGCAGAGGAGTGGGAGAGGGTTGGTGTTGAACTTGCACAACGATTAGTTCTGAGTAGGACGGATAGATGCTAGGCTGTCATTGATGCCAAAGGAGACCCTACAAATTATTAACTGTATTATTATTATTTCATTTTCTATAATTAAATATATTAAGCTTTATTGTGTGAAAGTCTGAAGCTTCTAGATCAAATGTGGAGTGTTTTATCAAATGTTGAACATATCCTAAATATTTCGTCCTGAAATTTATTTTCAAAAGTATTAAATTCAATTGGGTGGGACTGTAGAAGCGCGTAGGTCTCTGATATGAGGGCTACTAACACACGATGAACACCACAGTGACCGGATTTGGGAGTAGGATAGGTAGCTCAGTAGGACAGAGACTTAATAAAGTCAGTAATGGACGATCCCCAGCAATTTGCAGTGACAATGACAGGGAAATGTATATCGACCAGATATACACGGAAAAACACAAAGAGACCAAGGAACAGAAACGAGCAGAACAGAACGAGAGAAGAACCAAAACCAGACTTGTACGATAACTTAGATAGCCGAGCTATTAAGAGCAGTACACAGCAAACAGATAGGAAGAACTTTGATATTTTATTGAAGGATTGAAAAAAAAAGGTTTTTATACTAATTATTGAGTGCTATGGTAACTGCTTTACCCTTTATTCTTGTGAGAGTTTTAGATCTATTATGAAAACAGTTTCTCAATGAAGTCTGGAGAACCTGGCTTCTCTTACACTGAGAATAAAATTGCAATATTCTTATGATTGGTTAATATGTTTGAGAATGCTTTTTCGCTGCGGAAATAAACTATTTTAAACTTTATTGCCTATTTTAGCAATGACTATTGACTTTGTAATTAAAAAGTATAGAATTGGCTGTAAAGACAAAAAATAGAACCAGAATCCACTTAAGGATAACACATTATGTTAAAAGAAGATTATCAGTCACTGAGTTGCAATATTAAGTGAATTCTGGTTCTATTTTTTGTCTTTACAGCCAATTCTATACTTTTTAATTACAAAGTCAATAGTCATTGCTAAAATAGGCAATAAAGTTTAAAATAGTTTATTTCCGCAGCGAAAAAGCATTCTCAAACATATTAACCAATCATAAGAATATTGCAATTTTATTCTCAGGATATTTCGTTATATATCCCAAAAATCTCCTAGTGTATAGAACATAATAGCGATAAAACCTAAGAACAAATATTCTGTTTTAGGGTCTTATTATAATTATAATAGTAGTGGTAATAGTAAAGATATCACACAAGCTTCAATGGTAAATGCCTCCGTATTACCACATGACATTCACTTATAAAATCTAACAAAAGTCTGTCTCTTTCTGCTTTGTCTCATTAAATGTCTTCATTCTTATCACTCCCGAATCCTCAAGTTATCAGTGAAATCTTGAATGATTCAAAACTACCACTGATGAGTGCCGTGGCTCTAGTTACTGCTGCCTATTCAGTATATTATATTATGAAAAAGGACAAAAACCAAGACTTTGACTCAATCCCAATGCCAAAAGGAAACTACCCAATTGTTGGTAAGAACCATACCATGAACTATTGAAAGATTCATCATGTATTTTAGGCCACATACCACACCTTGTTAACTATTCTCAACTTAAACTTCATGAATGGCATAAAGAATTGGGTAAATAGTGTGTTCTATTCATGTTGGCATAGATTAACTTATACACTTCCAGGGCCTATTATTCATATCAAGATGGGCGCAAAAGACTTCATCATTATATCTGATCCAGGACTTGCCCATAAAATATTTGTAACTAATGGGGTTAGCACTTCTTCACGTCCACCTCATAAATTTAGTGATAAACATCACAGTTATGGTGGCAGGTAAAATGCAACAAATCTATGATGTGTATAGAGATCTAATTTCTACTTTCTCTTTGAACTTTAGAGGCATTGTTTTTGCTAAATACGGAAAAAGATGGATAAACACAAGAGCAGCTGGTAAAGGAGAAAAAACTCATAAGCTCTTGGCTGTATTAACAACTTATCATAGCTACCAATTTCTTATCACCCAAGGCTGTGAATGCTTCTAATGATGTACTCTTATTTGAGACAGAATGTCTTGTAAAAGAATTGATGGCACAAACAAAGTCAAAGAAGAGCGTGAATCCATTTAACTATGCTAACTGTGCCTCTCTTAATGTGATATTGAGCTTATATTGTGCGATACGTGTGGATTCACCTGAAGATCCATTATACAAAGAGATTATAGAGGCTATTGATGTTGTTGTACAGAAGGCTAGTTTTGAAGAAGACATAAGCTCGTATATTCCTGCTTTATCTTTTATTGACTATATAAGTGGTAAAGATAAGAAAGACAGTGAATGGGTTCGTAATTCACGTGACCCTCTCATGAAGAAGTTACTTAAAGAAGCCTTCGAGAGCGACACCAATTCAGCCTTCAAAAAGATACATGAATCGAATGAAAAGACCCAATTCGAGGAAAAAGATTTTATTGTGATTATGAGTGAGTTGAATTACATAAAGGCTCTCAGTATTCTACGAGACTAAACTCATTTTTTAGATGATATTATTGCTGCTGGAACAGACACTGTTGCTACAACAATTTCGTGGGCTTTCCTTTTCTTATCACACCATCCAGAAATCCAGAAAAAGATTTGTGATGAGATAGACACATTTGTTACCAAACATGAACGACTACCAGATTTCTCAGAACGTGAACATTTCCCCTATATACTGTCTGTTCAAAGAGAAATATTACGCAATCTCCCTGTTTCTTCTTTGGGTGTTCCTCATGTTGCTGATAAGGATAGTCAGTATATTATATCTGCTCAATACTAAAGGAAACTGATTCATCTTCTCTCATTTTATGTAGTCATAATTGATAACTATCTGATCAAAAAAGGATCAACACTTCTTAGCAATATGTATACTATGCACCGAAATCCTGATGTTTATTCCGAACCAGATAAGTTTATTCCGGAGAGATTTATGAACAACAAAAGTACAATGTTTGCATCAGCAAATGGAAACACAAGTGAGCGCGATCACTTCAACTTTGGATGGGGAAGGTAAAAATAAACAGCATAATATCACTTATCTTTGATTTACTAATGTTAATGTGTGGCGCTATAAAGACGTATTTGCCCTGGAGCTTATCTGGTAATATCTCCAAGAAATATTTGAGTTTGCCTTTTAACAAAATAATTTCATTTGGCCATTCAATAGGCTGAGACAGAGCTCTTTTATGTTTATGTCAATCTTTGGTCACGCTGTACAATTGAGCCAATGCTTGATTCCAATAATAATCCTGTATATACCGATTATACGACATCTACAATCTATGGCGTGACTCTCCGTCCTACTCCCCATGAATTAAGATTTGTTGAGCGTCCCGACAAATTACTTTAAAATAAATTATATTGTTAGAACACACAATTAGAGCATCAATCTATTCACTCTGCCAAATCAGCTAATATTTGCAAATAATTGTTTAAATGACTTACATGGAGTCTTTTCTGAAAAATACATGGAGATATACACTCCCATGTAATCAGTGACTAAAGAAAAGATAAATCTCTATTTTTTATTCTTCAAAAATAAAATAGAGGTCTTTTCTTTTCTTTTATAACTTAATCAAAAGATGACTTCAAGCAATAGAAATAAGTAGACTCTTAGCCAAGAACATAAATATAGTCTCATAAAAAAAAAGAAAGCATGATATGTTTATTATAGATCAAATTATAGGACAATGGAAAAAGACATGCTACTTATCAGGAGATTTCTGACGATATTGACATCCCAAAGAGCACAGTGGGCAGGATCATTCTATTGTATAAAAACAAAGGCACACTTCAACTCAAAATTCGTATAAAAAGACCTGAGAAGGTCTCATCTACTTCAAAATTGGCTATCGTTTTGTCTATTCATAGAAACTCTATACAAACAATTGCATATCATTCAAAAAATAATGATGGAGGCGTAGATATTTGCCGTAGCATATTTTTAAAATGCATGAATGAACTCGGGGGTTTTTTTCATGCTCACCATCAAGAAAATCTGGTATGACACTTACTCACAAACATAACCAATGCAAAGCAGCTTGAATGATGCTTGCGTAGTGAATAGCAGAAGATCCCAAATGAAATTATGGAAAATTTAGTGGATAGTATGCCAAGGAGATGCTCTACTGTGATGAAGAATAAAGGCTTTGCTACAAAGCACTAAGCAATATCTTTATAATAAAAAATGTAGATAATCATCTAAAGAACAACTATTCAAAATCTTGTGTTAATCCATGAATATTTTATTATAAACATCTTAGACTGATAGATATGCCTCTATTTTTCAAAATAGTAATAACATTAATTTGCCATCCACTCATTTATTGCATGGGACTGTAGTTAAATGAAAAAGAGAATTAATATTTTAAAATGCTAGTTTTTTATTCCATTCATTAAGTACTTTATAGAGGTATAATATTAACAAAGATACATTATGAAAATAATAGTAATATATAATAACACACCAATGTCTTGAGAATATCTTCTTTTTCATTTATTCGCTTTAGATTGAAGAAATAGTTAAATATGATCATGATTCCGTTATTGATTTGTAATATTCTCTAATCATTGAATACTGACCAAATGCATACAGTATTTCTCGAAATTATTCACGCACTTGACGAAAAAAAATTCACGCACTTGAAAAAAAAATTCAAGCACAAAATGAATAAAAATTCGTGCATTGATGTTTACTAAATCGACTTTCTGTTTAAACAATCTTCGAATCTTGCAACCGAAGATCTGCAAAAACCTTGTAGGTCACTGGTAAGTACTTAGTTGCAAGATTCGAAGATTGTTTAAACAGAAAGTCGATTTAGTAAACATCAATGCACGAATTTTTATTCATTTTGTGCTTGATTTTTTTTCGTCAAGTGCGTGAATAATTTCGAGAAATACTGTATATGTATTCCATGATGAATCAAATAACAAGTACAGCCAATGAAGAGTGACTAACCAAAGGGTGCTTCATACTAGAGTGCAGTGTAAACATTCAATGTACATATTAGGTGCTTTATTTACTGGTGGAATAGATTTCTCTCTCCTCTACTATTTTCTATTTTCTATTATTATTATTATTATTATTATTATTGTTGTTGTTGTTGTTATTTTAAGGACATTGAGACTGAATAGAGTGAGAAATAGAACAAGTATAGTATGTAGACCACTCTTTACTAGCACATTAATGTAGTGACGTACTCTCCTACACATTTTCTTATTTGTTATTCATCTTATCTGATATGTGAATAAATAAAGTTTGTTTTTGCTACAGTTAACACAGGCCCACTACCCTGTACAGCCTGAAAAGTGTAAATAGGCAGGACTGGAATTAGTATTCTACTCAATGTAGACATATACTCTCTTGTATGTTTTTACTGTTCTTGATTTGTAGACAGCAGTTTTATAATAATGTATTGATGAACAGTACTGTTATGTAATATGTAACAGGCACCTAGTGTCCCTCCCTTGGTGTGGACCCTTTTCTATAATAGAGAAACACCGCTTCTTGTTCTGTCCGACTGCCCTCATGGGTAGTTACACGGAGAACAGGAATACCATTTTGTATCGCTCTTTTATTAGCAGTAAAGAGCATGTGAAAATGAGAGCAATTGAATCCGAACTGAGAGACACACCGAGACACACAGACAGCAGCAGAGAAAGGAAAATAAGCTCTAGGACATGGAAGCATTTCTGCTCTTTCCATAAATACACCTCTCTTTCTTCTGTTTATTTATTTCTGTTTATTTATTCTGCTTATACCTGTTCTCTCTTTCTCTTCTCGTTTCGTTTTACTATTGAGTATGGAATTGGACTCTTACGAAGGCATCAAAGGCTTCTTCAAAGTTATCACTTCTATTTTCTTTCGAGAAATACGTGTTAGTGGGGCACACCAAGTACCAACAACAGATCCTTGCATTTTTATTGTTGCTCCTCATGCCAACCAGTAAGTGTCCCCACACCAGTCCATGAGTAACCATAGTCCAGATTCCTTGATCCAGGCATGGTCATCATTTCCAGTCCACGGAAGTTCGCACCTCTTATGGCCCAGTCTTCTTTCAAACGCAAGATCATAGGGGCTGGTGCGCGTGCACTCAATGCTAGTAAGATAGAGATCCGTCTTTGTTGAAGGAGTGCTTCTCACTTGGACACTCACTGTCTCTTTTCTTTTTGCTATCTGTCCCTAGTTCCTGTCGTTCGTCCTCAGGATTTAGCTACCAGAGGCATAGGCACAGTGCGTATTCAGAGCAGCCAACATCTCCTAGGCACCAACACCAGATTTCACCAGGACATCCATCCCCGAGATGTGATTTCAATAAGCAAAACAGTGAATGCCGAAGTATTGAGAGTCTTGTCTGATACTGAGCTTGAACTCAAGTCACCCTTTGGTGAAGAAGCACTTGAGTTGATGGACAAAGACCTTCCCTTCAAGGTGACGCCTCATATTGATCAGAGTATTCTGTATGAAAAGGTGCATGATCGACTGGCAGATTCTGGATGCATTGTGATATTTCCAGAAGGTGGCAGTCATGACAGATCAGAGATGCTTCCTCTCAAGGGTAAAGTGGATAGTAAATGTGCCATTCTTGTTTGTTGATGTTGGATGTATTGGATGTATTGGATATATTAGCTGGATTTGCTATCATGGCATTGGGTGCTATGGCTGCTAAGGAGAATCTGAGTGTTAAGATTGTGCCTGTGGGTAAGTTGATGGATGGCTTATGGATTAGCATTCCTATCTTATACTAGAACTGTCCATGTAGGTCTCAACTACTTCCATCCACACCGCTTCAGATCGCGTGCTGTTATTTCTTATGGTGCTCCCATTTCCATTGATAGTAAACTTGTGGATCAATACAAGCAGGGAGGTGCTGCTAAGAGAGATGCCATTGCTGCCTTGTTAGAGACTGGTTATGATGGACTTAAGAGTGTTACAGTCAATGCACCCAGCTACGATACTTTACTGGTAAGTTGTTTTTATTGTTGTTTTTATTGTTTTTGTTGTTGTTGTTGTTGTTGTTGTTGTTGTTGTTGTTGTTATTGTTGTTGTTATTGTTGTTGTTGTTGTTGTTGTTGTTATTGTTGTTGTTGTTGTTGTTGTTATGGCTATGACTGTCTTGGTGCTGATCTCCAATGGAATAGATTATTGCTGCTGCCCGTCGCCTTTACAGACCTGTTGATGAGCACAAGTTGCGTATTGACCAAGTGGTGGAGCTCAACCGACGCTTTTTGTTGGGCTACAAGCACTTTGAGAAGGATCCCCGTCTTGTTGAATTGGCAGATAAAGTCAAGGCCTACAATAACACTCTCAAGTATTTTGGTTTGCGAGACCACCAAGTAGAACGCACTTCCATAGCACCTTCCACAGCAGCAGGTGTTTTACTGAAGCGTGTTTTTCTATTGCTGCTGCTGTCTCTTGTAGGATTCCCAGCGTAAGTTACTCTTTATGTAGTCTATGCATTTATCTATGCTATTTGTTTTCTCTGACTCCTTTTCCTTTAGACTCTTAGTGAACTATCCAATACTTCTCCTTGCTTCAGTCATTAGTGCCAAGAAACAAAAAGGTAATGCATTGCTATGGAGAGATCAAAAGAGAGATTCAATACTGAACATTACTTGCAGAGGCACTGGCTGGTTCAAGTGTCAAGATTGCTGCACGCGATGTACTTGCAACATGGAAGGTGTTGGTGGCATTAGTAGTTGCCCCTACACTCTACACTCTACAGTCCGGTTTGGTATTTGCTTATGCTTTCCACTCGCTCCATCTCTCTTTGAAAACAAGTTTCTTTTATTTTACTCTGGCATGGACAGTTCAGCCTGCATTACAGTATGCCAGTGTAAGATTAATAGAGAATGGACTTGAGCTTTACAGGTAAGGATAAAAATGAACTCTCTTATTAAATAAATAAAATAAAACACCAACACCAACACTATCCATCTCAATGTATTATTCTAGATCTTTGCCACCCCTGGTCATGGCTCTCAACAATCCTAATGGTGCTGATCACCTCCGTACAATGCGTACTCAGCTCTCAGACCACATTACACAGTTTGTCAACCAGCACGGTCCTTCTGTACTAGAGGACTTTGATAGTCACAAGTTCGATCTTCTCGAACCAAAAGAAAAGAGGGCTTCTTGGCGTCACCGAGGACTGTTCGAACTGAATCTTGGTCCTGAAGTACTTCAAGGATGGTTTGATGATAAATCTCTGTTTACCTTTAATGCACAGTCAGATGAGTCTGAGGAAGACGAGAGCACTGAATAAGAAATATAGCCTACATTATTCTATTACTACTCTACTACTACCTTTGAATCATCCTATGACCTGTAGATCGAATATATTCATGCATAGATAGATAAATAAATGTCTTTTTTTCCCCCCGCCCCCTTTCTTCTCTTCTGCTTTTATCCACTGTAGGTAATAGACCAATAGAAATCAAGGCCTTCATTTGTAACTCAGTAAAATGACAAGGCCCTTCAATGCTTGCTTTGCACAGAACCCCATCATTGCCTTGTCAAGAAACAAAAGCCCAGAAAGAAAGCTCCTGTATTGAATAGAAAAAGAAAGAAAAAAAGCCCTTCTGATATTCTAGAAAGAAAGACAGAAACATACCTTTGTGTTTGGACTGAGCAGGTAATGTCCACTTGGCACTGACTAGAAAGTTCGACATGAGCTCACCTATAAAGTGCACGAGAAGACTAGCATGAGTGGAGGCAATATCAAAGTGGTTGTGCGTTGCCGACCTCTTAACAGCAGAGGTAATCATGCACTCCAAGTCCTTACAACTCAACTCATCCACAGAAATTGCCCGTGGTGCTGAACCTCTCATTCGTATGGATGGTGACCAGACTATCATCAGTCGGCCCTCTGACCAGCGCACTGGAAAAGATGCCGATGATATTAAGGCATTTACATTTGATAAGTCCTATTGGTCAGCAGATCCATCAGATCCATCTTATGCAGATCAGCAAATGGTGTATGATGATTTGGGAGAAGAGCTGCTGGACCATGCGTTTGATGGTTACAATTGCTGCATATTTGCATGTAAGTTATTATTATAAAGGTTAAGTTACGTTAATAAAGGGTGTTGTGTGTGGGCAATATTTGTATGGGACATTTGCCTTTTTTTTTTCTTTCTTTTTTCTCTTTCATTCTAATGATCTGTGAATCCATGGGTTGATTCTTATCTATCTATCTATCTATTTATTTATTATTTATTTATCTATTCTATTTATTCTATCTATCTATCTATTTATTTATTCTATTCTATTCTATTCTATTTATCTATCTATATATATATTCTATCTTTGTTAATGTGTTAATGTGCTTATCCTTATATACTATTTCTATTCTATCTGTAATGCCTATGATGGACCTATGGTGGTGGCCTATTTATGACTACATTTCTTAATTGAATTTGGGTGGCGTTAGATGGTCAGACAGGGTCAGGCAAATCGTATTCCATGGTAAACTTCTTTTTTTCTCTATGTTTTGCTTAGACTACACATTTCTACCTGAGGCTTACTTCTTTCTATGTTTTATGGCTATGTTTTATGACCATGCTCTATAACTACTCGTCTACTTTTATTCACAAATGTCTCCACCCCAATTAAGATGGGTTATGGTGAAGATAAAGGCATTATCCCTCGTACCTGCCATGAATTATTTAATCGTATCGCTAAAAAGTCAGATGCAAGTGTCACCTACTGTGCAGAGGTGTCTTATATTGAGATTTACAATGAGAAAGTACGAGATCTACTGAATCCAAAGAACAAAGGAAATCTCAAAGTGAGAGAGCATCCCAGTACAGGTCCTTACGTGGAGGATTTGTCGAGACTAGCAGTGACTTCTTTTAATGACATTAACCATCTTATGGATGAAGGCAACAAGGCAAGTCTTTTAGTTCATATTGGGGAAAGAACAGAGAAAAGACCTTTTTCTTTTGAATCCTTCCATGGATTCATGTATTTATATTGCTGTTTTGTTTCTTCTCCTATCAGGCAAGAACAGTGGCTGCCACCAACATGAACGAAACCTCATCTCGATCCCATGCAGTATTTACTGTTTTTCTTACTCAAACGAGAATAGATGATCTAACAGGACTAGCTTCTGAAAAGGTAGCTAGAATCAGGTAAATCCTCTTTACTTTTCTCTGTGCAAGAAATACTACTTGCACTACTCCCACTCTTTTTCTTATCCTATATATGCATTAGTTTGGTGGATTTGGCAGGAAGTGAGCGTGCCAATAGTACAGGTGCCACAGGTGCTCGTCTCAAAGAAGGTGCCAACATCAACCGATCTCTCACCACACTAGGCAAAGTCATTTCGGGTTTAGCAGACCAATCCATCAATGATGCACGAAAAAGCAAAAAAATAAAAGAGGTGTTTATTCCCTACCGAGACTCTGTGCTTACCTGGCTCCTCAAAGATTCTTTGGGTGGAAATTCCAAAACAGCCATGATTGCTGCTATTTCCCCTGCGGATTACGATGAGACACTCAGTACATTGCGCTATGCAGATCAGGCCAAGAAGATCCGCAACAAGGCCATCGTCAATGAAGATCCCAATGCCAAGATGATCCGAGAACTCAAGGATGAATTGGAGGCTTTGCGGGACCGTCTCCGAGTCTATGCACCAGACGTAGCAGAGCAACTGATGTCCACAAGCATCCATCAACAGACACCTTCTTCAAGGAGCCATAGCCTACCTGCACCTGCTCGCTCTGAATCCCATACAACCCATGAGTTTGAAATTGTGGACACGCATGGAAAAAAAAAGATCATTAGTCGACAGGACATACTGGATCAGCTGCAAAGTTCAGAGAAACTGCTTGCTAATCTCAATGAAACTTGGGAAGACAAACTAGAAAAAACAGAGCTGATTCAGAAGGAACGGGAAAAGGCCCTTGAAGAACTCGGAATTGCTGTTCATAAGAACAGTGTGGGTGTCTATACACCCAAGAGAATGCCTCATCTTGTCAATTTGAATGAAGATCCTCTCATGTCCGAGTGTCTTATGTATCAACTCAAGCAAGGAATTACACGGGTGGGTCAAGAAGAAGCCCCTGGTGATATACGACTCAGTGGTGCCAATATAAAAAACGACCACTGTTATTTTGAAAACAATAATGGCATTGTCACTCTGTACCCTCATCCTAAGTCTCTTACCATGGTGAATGGAATGCGAATTGATGCACCACGACGACTGCGCAGTGGGTATCGCATTATTCTAGGGGACCACCATATCTTCCGCTTCAACCACCCTGAAGAAGTAAGAAAAGAGCGGGATCTTCAAAAGATGGCAGTGGAAAATGCCATGGGAGGCACTCCTCTTGGCTATGTAGAGTATGAACGGCCTGATTCTCCCACTGAGTTTGGAAGTACTGCTAGCTCTGAATGCATGGATTGGAACTATGCCCGTGTAGAGGCACTCAAGAATTATGTTTCTTCAGATATCAACTTTCATCGAATGAAGGACGATGACCTTGAGAAGCTGTATGAAGAAGTGACCCGTGTATTAACGACTCGCAAACGCTGTGAGAGCAGAACCGACACCCACGACGACAGACACTCCCGCTATTCCCTTGCTGCCACGATGGTAGATGACGAACATGGAAGTATCTGCACAGAAACCACTGTAGTGGACATGGAAGAGAAGTTCAGGATGGAAAAACAGAAACTGCAAAAAGAGATTGATTGTCAGAAACAGTTTTACGAAGCCAGGCTCAACCGTCTCTCCATGCATTTTGGAGACACTTTTTATACGACCCACCAAGTCAAACTGTTGCAGAGAGTCCTTACGCGTTGGAAGAAGTTGGGACATGTTGCCATGGCTGAACAAGTGCTTACCCATGCTGCTCTGCTGAAAGAAGCCAATATATGTGCCAAGGAACTCCAGAAGGATGTACTCTACCAGTTTACTATCATTGAGCCTGGACAGTTTTCTCATCCAGTGTCGTGTTGGGAGCCCAGTGGTGCCTATTTTAGTGAGTCTATTGACTTTGCATCAGATGCGAAACCCTGCATTGGTGTGCGTGTCATTGACAGAAAGCATCAGGCCATGTATGTATGGTCTTTGGAACGCCTCACTTCACGCCTTGAAAAGATGCGCAAACTGTACGAATGCATTGATCGACCCAACTATGGCCAACATTTCAACTGGAAAGATGCGTTTTATGACATCCCCAGTCCAAAATACACACTGATTGGCAGTGCAGCTGTCTCCATGCGTAACTTGGTACTGCAGCAGCCTTATGAGAGCCATGTTGAGATTATCTGTCGCTCAACAGGACAAATCAAAGGCAAGCTACGTCTTCTTGTGTCTCCCATTATCCACCGTGGTCCACAGCAAGTAAAAGTGGGACAGAGTCTGCCGTTTGAAATCAGGATGCTTGAACTGAGTGGTCTGAGTGAGTCTGACTACTCACATGTCCATGTGCAGTTCAGACGGTCTTCCTTCAAAGGCACTTCTCCTGATGCCGCCACAGAGAAGCTGTTTGCTACAGATCCCCACAGTGATTTTGATACCCGACCCATTCTCCTTAACTATAGCCAGGAGCTGTCGGTGGTAGTGACACAGGAGATGCTCCAGCACTTGCTCCACTCTATGATCTCCTTTGAAGTGTATGGAGCAGCCCAGCCACGCATTCTCACTCACTATGAGCAGTGGGACAACCAGCGTGAAAAGCCGTCCTTGGCAGATATGTTGGCAGACCAGCCTACCCTGTGCCTTCCTCCTCCCAAGCAGCCCGAAGAGGAGCTCATGTCTACAGAATACCATGACATTATGGCATGGATCCAGGTATGTGAACTCACGCCTAATGGTGCCTATACGCCTGTCGAGGTTGTTTCACACACAGTCATGGACCGAGGGGCCTTCCAACTACGTCAAGGCCTTCAGCGGCGTATCTGTATCACTCTCTCGCATACTTCTGGACGCCAATTAGCATGGAACAGTGTCACCAAAGCCACCCTGGGCCATTTGCGTCTGCTGGATGCCAAGGGACGTGTCATTGTGTCGGATCACCAAGATGTCCATATCAAACTGACAGGACCGAGTGTGGAGTACAGGAATGACGGGACAAGCCAGCTCCAGGCCAATGGAGCATGGGATAGTTCTCAGCACGAGTGTCTGCTTCTCAATCGGCTGACGACCACCAACAGTCGTGTGCTTCTTCATCTGAAGTGGGAGGTGCTGGTGGAGAAGTGTGCCAAGCCTGTCCAATTTGGCATGGACATTGCTGTGCAGATCCAAGGCAGGGATTCCACCGGCACGTCTCGTCTCCGCAAGTTACTCGGATCCCACCGCCACCTGTCCAAATGCAGTGGTCTGTTTCTCATCCAGCTGAGGCCACCTATGACAAGAAGAGTAAGTCAGCTGTGGAGGCTCAATGACACATCCAAACACCTAAAGGGAGAGGAGTGTCTTGGTGTGTGGAAGCCAAGAGGGGTGTCGCTTGTCAATGACTACCGACATATCCGTGAGCGTATTCGGCGTAAGGAGAGCGTGGCACGAACTGTCCAGGTACTGAACCTGAGGGCAGCCAGGTCGCAAACCAGCCAAGGGTCCATGCTGCACCGACAGGAGGATCCCCACACAACTGGATTGGCACAGGACACGAAGATGAGTGGGGAACAGCTGCTGCACAAAGTATTGGCTCTGTGGCAGTTGAAATTGGGGTGTGACCAAGAAGTAAGCTATGGCTGAAATAGAGAAAAAGGGCATTAACAGAATAGATTCCTTTGTGTCAGGATCCACCGATGCCTGGATTGGATGTGAGTCGTGACCATAAGCCATTGCACAAACTGCTGGCTGAAGTCAAGTTAGTAGTACAGGCGTAAGTCTATTTCCCATTATTATTTCCCTTTTGTTATGGATTCTGGTTAACATCACCAAGAGACACTGTGGCCAAAAAGGGGTATTTGACTTACCAAGAGGATGCACTGGACAATAAGTGGGTGAAGCGTTGGTTTGTTGTTCGCAGGTGAGTTGATCGTTTTACTCTTATTTATTTGTGTATTTGTGTATTTGTGTATTTGTGAATAAGAGAAAGGGAGGGGCATGACTGATTGATTTCATGGTGTTATTGGTGTTATTATTGCCACAACACATACTAGACCCTACATCTACATCTATGCCAATCAGTCAGAAACAGACGAACTGGGTGTGATCAACATCTCTTCTGTACGTGTTGACTATAGCCATGCCCTGGAATTAATGATAAAGGTAAGTCAACAAGGAATGACACCCATAACATGCATTGACCAAGAGAGAAACAACAGCGTAAGCATATCTACGCCTTGTACACTGCCAACAATGCCTACACTCTGCAAGCCTCTTCTAAATCCGAGATGGTGGACTGGATCACCAAGATTGATCCCATGTTTTCCGTGAAGCAGCTTGAGCACTAAAGGCAACTCTCTTCTTGACTCTACTGTAGTGTAGTATAGTACAGTGCACTGTAGACAGAACAGAACATGCCAGAACAGAACATGCCAGAACATAACATAACAGAACATAACAGAACAGCAGAGTATACTACAGTACAGTACAGTACAGCACAGTACAGTACACTACACTACAGTACACTACACTACAGTATAGTACATAACAGTTGTTACACTATTAACATCCACAATCCTTCTTCCCCGCCTTTCTCTCTTTTTTTTCTTCTTTCTTTCTTTTTTTCTTTTTTTCTTTTTTATAATTCTTTAATCTCCATGCTTTTATGCCTATGATTATGCTATGATTTATATGTCTAGTAATAGTGTCTCTTGATACACTTGTGGTATGTTGAAGTGTCTTTTGTTTCTCTTTGCTTCCTTCTGCCTCCTCCTACATGCCAAATACTAAATACTAAATACCAAATACCAAATACCAAATACCAAATACCAAATACCAAATACCAAATACCAAATACCAAATACCAAATACCAAATACCAAATACCAAATACCAAATACCAAATACCAAATACCAAATACCAAATACCAAATACCAAATACCAAATACCAAATACCAAATACCCAAATACCAAATACCAAATACCAAATACCAAATACCAAATACCAAATACCAAATACCAAATACCAAATACCAAATACAAATACCAAATACCAAATACCAAATACCAAATACCAAATACCAAATACCAAATACCAAATACCAAATACCAAATACCAAATACCAAATACCAAATACTAAATACCAAGAAAGAATAAAAATGCCCAATCTTCACATGTCTCTTTGTGCTAGAAAACCTTACACACACACACACACACACATGTGGATATAATTTGAGTGGGAATATTGGATGGGAAACAAACCCGCATGACTTTAGATTTGCGTCACCTCCCTTACGTCTTCTCATGCTTACACACCCATAAAACAGAGCGTTATTGACGCGTTGCGGACTCCAAGACGCTTCTTTGCTCTGCTTGTTTCTTCCCCCTCCCTCCTCTTCTTCTATAAGTCCATCATGTCTCTCCAGAACCAAATCATCGTTGTTGGTGGTGGTCTTTCTGGTCTTGCTGCTGCCCACACTGTCATTGAGCAAGGAGGCAATGTGTTGTTGTTGGATAAGAATCCTTTCTTTGGGTAAATAGAGAATAGAACATGGAGGTCTATAGGAGATATCTACAAGAAAAAGAAAAAGAAATTAGCCCACCAATCTTACCATTGACCCTTTCTTACTCTCAATATCTACAGTGGCAACTCCACCAAGGCCACCTCTGGCATCAACGGCGCATTGACACGCACCCAAGTCGCCCTCAACATCAAGGACTCTGTTGAACAATTCTACCAAGACACCCTTAAGTCTGCACGTGATCTTGCTCGTCCTGACCTCATTGAAGTCCTGACAGGCCGTTCTGCCTCTGCTGTAGAGTGGCTCCAAGACAAGTTCCAACTGGATCTCTCTCTTGTCTCTCGTTTGGGAGGCCACACATTCCCTCGCACTCACCGTGGCAAGGAGCAATTCCCTGGCATGACAATCACTTATGCTCTTATGGAGGGATTTGAGGAGTTGGCTGTTAACAGTCCTGACCGTGTAAAGATCATTAAGCGTGCCAAGGTAGAGCGTCTTATTAAGCAGGGAGACCAAGTGGTGGGTGTCGAGTATGTCTTGGTTGGCAAGGATGCCGATGGCCAGGTCTACAAGGCCTATGGTCCAGTGGTATTGGCCACAGGAGGGTATGCTGCTGACTTTGGACCTGACTCTTTGTTGCGTCAACACCGTCCTGAACTGTTTGACTTGTAAGTGGTTGTTTTTGTTCTTGTCCGTGTATGCACATGGGCATGTATATCAGCATTGGTATCAAGAAAAGAGAAAGAGAGTATAACATGTGTGTTTTTTTCTTCTTCTTTTTCTTCTTACTAGATCCACTACCAATGGAGATCACTGTACTGGTGATGGCATTAAGATGGCTGCCTTGGTGGGTGCCAACACCATTGACATGGAAAAAGTCCAAGTCCACCCCACAGGTCTTGTGGATCCCAAAGAACCTGATGCCAAGGTCAAGTTCCTGGCAGCAGAGGCCTTGCGTGGCTGTGGTGGTCTTTTGTTGGATGCTCATGGTAGCCGTTTCTGTGATGAATTGGGCCACCGAGACTATGTTACCGGTGAGATGTGGAAAAACAAATTCCCCATTCGTCTTGTCTTGAACACTGCTGCTTCAAAAGAGATTGAATGGCACTGTCGTCATTATGCTGGTCGTGGTTTGATGGAGAAGTTTGCCAGTGGAGAGGCATTGGCAAAGAACATGGGAATCTCTCCTAGCAAATTGGAAGAAACATTCGAGACCTATAATGCCATTGCTGCTGGTAAAGTCAAAGATCCTTGGGGCAAGAAGTTCTTCCACAATGTGCCCATCAAAATGACCGATGACTTTTATGTTGCTCATATGCAGCCTGTTCTTCATTATACTATGGTAAGTGAGGAGTCTCATCTTTCTCTCTGCACCTGGAGGGATTTTGTAATATATGGAATGGTTATTCATAGTGTTATTGTTATTCTTTCTTCTACCTAATTTAGGGTGGTGTGGAGATAACTCCCAGTGCTGAAATCAAGAGTACCCAGGGCGGTGCTGTTTCTGGATTGTTTGCTGCAGGAGAAATGTGTGGTGGTGTCCATGGTGCCAATCGTCTGGGAGGTTCATCTCTGCTTGGTTGTGTTGTATTTGGAAGAGTAGCTGGTCAGAGCGCTGTACGCCATCTCTTCTCACAGTTGGTGAACTCATCTTCTCAGAGAGCACAGCAGCGTCTTGGTGCTATTGCTGGTCATTTGGGTGGTCAGGGAGGCATTCAGCTTTCTATCCAGCAAAATGAGCCCAACCGCATTGTTGTTGATATTGCTTGGCCTGATCAGCAGCAGCAGCATCAGCAGCAGCAGCATCAGCAGCAGCAGCAACCACAGCAGCAGCAAAACTCTCCCCCAAAGGTTGAGTCTTTACCCACCATTGAAGCTCCTTCGGATAGTGCCAAAGAATACACATTGGAAGAAGTGGCCAAACACAACAAAGCCAATGATTGCTGGGTTATTGTCAATGGCCAGGTACTCAATGTAACAGACTTCTTGGAGGATCACCCCGGTGGCAAAAAGGCAATAATGATCTATGCTGGTCGTGATGCTACTGAAGAGTTCAATATGATGCACAAGCCTGATGTTGTGCAAAAGTATGCTCCTTATGCCATTATTGGTACTTTCAAGAAATAAGCTGTGTTTTCCATCTCTTTTTTCTTCTTCTCTCTTTCTGTCGCTCTATCTAAAAACATAAGTAAACATAAGAGATTATACAACAATAAATCAATACAAATACTCTGTTTATTGAAGGATTATTCTCTACAGTAGAATAAAATACTTTTCCCAAGTGTCTTTTTTTTCTTGCTTCTGTCTTTGTCAGTAGCTTTATCTGTGCCAGTTACCATGGACTGGGATTGAAAGGATAAGTGTAATACAAGTAGTGTACTCTATGTATTTTGAGCGGGAACGCCAACGCCGCCATAGAGTGCAGACTCCTGCAGCAACAGACGCTGTATCCTCACTTCTCCTCCGATCTCTCCTCTACCACCCATTCTTAGCCCGTTTAGCAAAGCCAGAAGCTGCTAGTGTAGTTGCTGTATTTGTGTCCTCGGGATTGTCCGAGTTGCTCTAAGTATCCCTCGTTGGATTTCGAATCACCACAGGATGACGGTTATCTTTTTTGGTGTCCTGATTTCCTTGCTGACTTTATGGCCTTTTGGATGTCTATTCATAATTCTCATTTACAATCATTTCTCACTTTTCAGCATTTTTTCCCTCGTGTGAGATTTTGTATTCTCTGTCCATCTGTCTCTTATTCTTCTGCATTATTTTTTTCACTTTTGTCTTTGAAGTGTTTCTATGTTTATTCTTATTTTATTTTTCAAAAGTTCTCATAGGGTGGCTAACATGCCCAATGCGCGAATAGCAAACTACACCCAAAAAATAAAAATACTTTAAATTGTACAGTGGAGAGACAGGAAGAATGGCATTTATTTAATAGAAATTCGATGTATTTCATATCTTACATAAGAGACACTTGTAGCAGTTTTCTTCCTTTCTTCTTAATAAGAGTATATACATATTTAATTTACAATGCAACTAACAGACGAGCAGAAACTTACCATTGTTAATTTTTGACAAGCAAATATGAAAGTAATGGAAGTAGTTGAAAGAACTGAAAGCTGCAAACAATCTACAATGTTCTAAATCAACAAAAGACAACAGGAACTAATAAACTCCAAGAGAGTTCAGGAAGACCCAAAATATTCAATGAAATAGAAATACGACACCTTCTGAACGTTGTTGGCAAGAATAGACGATTGACTTCAAGTGAGATAGTTGCAGCAATACCCAAAGAATGAAGCAAGCACACTGTTAGACGTGTACTGCATGAAGAGGGTATATTTAGCCGAGTGGAAAAGAAGAAACTTTTTTTGAATGAAACACATCAAGAAAGAACACTCATGTTTGCCAAAGAACATCTCCACTGGACCATTGACATGTGGAAAAAAGTTATATGGACTGACGAAAGTAGTTTCGAAATTGGCAAGAACAGTCGAGTGGTTCACGTTTGGCGTAAGGATGGAGAAGCTTACAAAAAATATTGTCTTGCTCCCACATTCAAGAGTGGAAGATCCTCAGTCATGGTCTGGGGAGTCATTCGTCACGATGAGAAGTCAGAACTAGTGATGCTTGAGAAGGATGAACGAAAGGCTGTTGATTTTTTCAAGAAAGTCTATAAAGAGTCATTGCTACGTTTCTAGGGTCTAGAGTGCCACTTGATATTGATGGAAGGTCAAGCAGCCACTCACAAAAGTATTGTAGCAAGTGATTGGAAAAGAGAGAGAGGAGTTGGTAGTTTGGAGTGGCCTGCTCAATCACCCGATCTGAACCCCATTGGAAACCTTTGGATGCAGATGAAAGACAAGATCCAGGAGAGATATAACAGTTCTTTCAAGATGGACAAGCTCAAACGATAATAAAGGAAGCCTGGGGTTCCTTTGAGTTAAAAACATAGAATTCTTTGATTGAGACAATGCCAGCACGAATGCAAGAAGTCATCAAGAACAAGGGTGGGAGTACGCATTATTGAAGCTATATTTGTGATAATTTTTTATAAGTAAATGTAAAAATAAATTACATGTACAAATTCTAGAGCCTTTTTTAAACATAATATGAGCTTTATTAAAGTAGAAAATACGTTTTATTTCTCTTGATACAAGAAGAACACTATATTGATAATATGAAATCTATCGAATTTTTTAAATTTGCCAAATTTTTTTTGCTATCCCACTGTACTCCATGTATTCCCTTGAAAAAGAAGCCCTCCAGGCATTTGGGTCTGACTCAGCCATGGAAGGAGCCGAGGGAAACAATCAACACACCCAACAAGACTTGTAAATAGACCAATCTTTGGTCTATTGAAAGCTTGTGGGATTAGGCTCAAACTAATGTCTATGTCTGCATTGTCATTTTCTCTCATTTCTCATATTTCTCTTCATTTTTTCCCTCATTTCGAGGTTTTATATACTCTTATCTTTCTGTTTCTTTTTTTCCTTGCATTTATTTTTTCCACTTTTGTATTTGAAAGTGTTTATATGTATATCTTAATTGTTCAAAAGTTCTCATAGGGTGGCTAACATGCCCAATGCGCAAATAGCAACCAACACCCAAAAATAAAAATACTTTGAACTGTACTCCATGTATTTAAAAACACCCATAGAGTGTACTACCTGCACTATAAATACATTCTTGTTGATCTTTCACATGTCACCTAAAAGCCACGCAGGCTCAGGATTTGTATATGTATAAAAAATACATTAATGAGTACAGAAAGATCGTCATGTGTCGTTCCTTAATTTGGACAAAATAGTTCCAAGCTCGGTGGTATAGACACAAAGTAAAATAGCTAGCAAGTGTATCATTTAGACAAGAGCCAACATAGATCAAACAAAAAGGATAAAAGAGTGAATAAAATATCATTTTTATTCATTGAATTGACTTGATTATGCATACTAAAATCTACAGTGTATAATTGCACATACAGTCCCATGTAATAAATGAGTGGATGGCAAATTAATGTTATTACTATTTTGAAAAATAGAGGCATATCTATCAGTCTAAGATGTTTATAATAAAATATTCATGGATTAACACAAGATTTTGAATAGTTGTTCTTTAGATGATTATCTACATTTTTTATTATAAAGATATTGCTTAGTGCTTTGTAGCAAAGCCTTTATTCTTCATCACAGTAGAGCATCTCCTTGGCATACTATCCACTAAATTTTCCATAATTTCATTTGGGATCTTCTGCTATTCACTACGCAAGCATCATTCAAGCTGCTTTGCATTGGTTATGTTTGTGAGTAAGTGTCATACCAGATTTTCTTGATGGTGAGCATGAAAAAAACCCCCGAGTTCATTCATGCATTTTAAAAATATGCTACGGCAAATATCTACGCCTGCATCATTATTTTTTGAATGATATGCAATTGTTTGTATAGAGTTTCTATGAATAGACAAAACGATAGCCAATTTTGAAGTAGATGAGACCTTCTCAGGTCTTTCTATACGAATTTTGAGTTGAAGTGTGCCTTTGTTTTTATACAATAGAATGATCCTGCCCACTGTGCTCTTTGGGATGTCAATATCGTCAGAAATCTCCTGATAAGTAGCATGTCTTTTTCCATTGTCCTATAATTTGATCTATAATAAACATATCATGCTTTCTTTTTTGATGAGACTATATTTATGTTCTTGGCTAAGAGTCTACTTATTTCTATTGCTTGAAGTCATCTTTTGATTAAGTTATAAAAGAAAAGAAAAGACCTCTATTTTATTTTTGAAGAATAAAAAATAGAGATTTATCTTTTCTTTAGTCACTTATTACATGGGAGTGTACACCAGACGAATTCCCTTTTCCTCATTTGTTCAATTGCATATCTCATAATCCTGGAGAAAAACCAAGGGGCTGCACTTACTCCAAAAGCTAGTGATCAGCACTGATAAATTGTGTTCTGATGTGAGAAAGTCAAAAAGGGTCTGGATTCTGTATGGATTGGCACTACTACGTAGGCATCTTTCAAGTCTATTTTGCAGATGAGGTCGTTTTTCTCTACAATTTTCCGCAGTGCCATGGCTCCTTCCATCTTGAAGTGTTCTACTTGGAGGAATTGGTTTAGTTTTTGATAATCCAAGATAGGTCTTCTTTTTATTGCTTCTTGTACTGTAAAGAAGTTTGACAGAAACTGTTTGTATTGTATAGGTAACCTTTCTATAATTCCTTCTATTAGGAATTATTTTACTGCTGTGTCTACTGCTACTTGATCTTCTACTGTCATTTTCATTGGACCCTGGATCTATGGTTTGGGCACTTTTTCAAATTGTAGGCGATATCCTGAAGTTATCACTGATAATGGCCAATTGTGTGTTATTGTTGTTTTCCAATAATTGAGGAAGTGTACTAGTCTGTCCCCTGGTAGTATCCCGTCCATGGGAACACTGTAGTTCTTTGATATTTCTTGTGTTAATGGTTGTATTATTGATATCTTTTGACATGGATCTTGTAATATTTTTTCTTCTAATTTATTTTATTTTATTTTATTTTATTTTATTTTATTTTATTTTATTTTTCGTTTTTTTGTTTATGAAGTCTGCTTTCTTTATTGAGACTCTTGGTTCGTGGGATAGCGTTACTGGGACTGTTATGTGAATGGGGCGCCACCTTGTTCTCTTCCCTAAAAACCGGAGCTAAAGTTGCTGTTAAAGTTGTTTCTGAATCCTCTTTGGTTTCTTCTGAAACCTCGTGAGGAATAATGATTTCCTCTGCTTCTAAATCCATTGGAGTGGCTGACTCCTTGGACCAATCTCTGCTCAAATCTTGCTTTGTTGATCTGCGCCATAAACTTCTCTGAGAAGGCATTTGAATTCCCTCCTTCATCCTGGCTCTCCAGGTGTTTGAGGCTGGCAGGGAGACGAAGTGCTTTGGTAGCGTAATCTCTGGCCTTTTCTTCTTGGACTTTTGCTGAAGTGTATTCATAGAGAGCCAAGCGTCTTGATTGCTCCACTGTCTGTTCAAAAAGCTTGTTGTCTGTATCTTCAAATTTGTCTTTTTCTCGTAAAAAGAAGAGTTGTTTGTAGATCTTTGTGGCTGCTTTAGCCTGAATTCTTGCTGTTTCTGTGATCTAATAAATGGAATGTATGATCTGATAGGTGTCGACCATTAATTTTTTTGAGTTATTGGGCTAAGTTTTTGTTGATGGTTTCAGGAGTTATCTATTCTCCACATCTGTACCTGTGTACATTTTTCTTGTAAGGCTTTGCTTTTTCTTTAAGGTCATAAAAGGGGATATTGTCCAAATAGGTGGCAATTCCCTCAGGAAGTACTGTGCTGTCCATTTGTCTTGGTCCTTCAACTTGGAGTTTTGACTGAAGCTCTTTTACTATTTATTACAATTGTTCTGCTGTGAGAATGTTGGGTGTGTTGTCATTGCTTGACATTATTTATTATACGAATGCATGACTTAGAAAGATATGAAGTAGTAAAGATAGATTTTTATTTATTTATAGGAGAATAAAAGTGTGGCTCTTAAGAGCAATACCACATTGGAGGTCAGAGTGGAGGCAACAAAGATTGCTTTAGGAACAACATGCAATTTGAATCCCAAAAAACAAATATCAACACAGTTCTAATAAACATTGGCTTGATGTACACACCCAAAGGGCAAAATTTCCCCGAAGCAAAGCATAGGTTGCAAAATCAATAAATATAACTTTTGATAAGACATAACAGCGCAATCGGTCATCAAAAGGTAAAACTTTGTGTTTAGAGAAGAAAACTGAACAACATAATAGCAATAAAACCTAAGAACAAATATTCTGTTTTAGGGTTTTATTATAATTATAATAGTAGTGGTAATAGTAAAGAGATCACACAAGCTTCAATGGTAAACGCCTCCGTATTACCACATGACATTCACTTACTTATAAAATCTAACAAAAGTCTGTCTCTTTCTGCTTTGTCTCATTAAATGTCTTCATTCTTATCACTCCCGAATCCTCAAGTTATCAGTGAAATCTTGAATGATTCAAAACTACCACTGATGAGTGCTGTGGCTCTTGTTACTGCTGCCTATTCAGTATATTATATTATGAAAAAGGACAAAAACCAAGACTTTAGCTCAATCCCAATGCCAAAAGGAAACTACCCAATTGTTGGTAAGAACCATACCATGAATTATTGAAAGATTCATCATGTATTTTAGGCCACATACCACACCTTGTTAAATCTCTCGAACTTAAACTTCATGAATGGCATAAAGAATTGGGTAAATAGTGTGTTCTATTCATGTTGGCATAGATTAACTTATACACTTCCAGGGCCTATTATTCATATCAAGATGGGCGCAAAAGACTTCATCATTATATCTGATCCAGGACTTGCCCATAAAGTATTTGTAACTAATGGGGTTAGCACTTCTTCACGTCCACCTCATAGATTTAGTGATAAATATCACAGTCATGATGGCAGGTAAAATGCAACAAATCTATGGTGTGTATAGAGATCTAATTTCTACTTTCTCTTTGAACTTTAGAGGCGTTATTTTTGCTAATTATGGAAAAAGATGGACAGACGCAAGAGCAGCTGGTAAAGGGAAAAAAAACTCAAGCTCTTAGTTGTATTAATTATGTATCATAGTTGCCAATTTCTTATCACCCAAGGCTGTGAATGCTTCTAATGATGTACTCTTATTTGAAGCAAAAAATCTTATAAAAGAATTGATAGCACAAACAAAGTCAAAGAAGAGCGTGAATCCATTTAACTATGCTAACTGTGCCTCTCTTAATGTGGTATTGGGATTATATTGTACGATGCGTGTGGATTCATCTGAAGATCCGTTATACAAAGAGATTATGGATGCTATTGATGTTATTGTACAGAAGGCCAGTTTTGAAGAAGACATAAGCTCGTACATTCCTGCTTTATCTTTTATTGACTACATACGTGGTAAAGATAAGAAAGACAGTGAATGGGTTCGTAATTCACGTGACCCTCTCATGAAGAAGTTACTTAAAGAAGCCTTCGAGAGCGACACCAATTCAGCCTTCAAAAAGATACATGAATCGAATGAAAAGACCCAATTCGAGGAAAAAGATTTCATTGTGATTATGAGTGAGTTGAATTACATAAAGGCTCTCAGTATTCTACGAGACTAAACTCATTTTTAGATGATATTATTGCTGCTGGAACAGACACTGTTGCTACAACAATTTCGTGGGCTTTCCTTTTCTTATCACACCATCCAGAAATCCAGAAAAAGATTTGTGATGAGATAGACACATTTGTTACCAAACATGAACGACTACCAGATTTCTCAGAACGTGAACATTTCCCCTATATGGTGTCTGTTCAAAGAGAAATATTACGCCATATCCCTATTTCTACTTTGAGTATTCCTCATGTTGCTGATAAGGATAGTCAGTATATTATATCTGCTCAATACTAAAGGAAATTGACTTATCTTCTCTCATTTTATGTAGTCATAATTGATAACTATCTGATCAAAAAAGGATCAACACTTCTTAGCAATATGTATACTATGCACCTAGATCCTGATGTTTATTCCGAACCAGATAAGTTTATTCCGGAGCGATATATGAACAACAAAAGTACAATGTTTGCATCAGCAAATGGAAACACAAGTGAGCGCGATCACTTCAACTTTGGATGGGGAAGGTAAAAATAAATAGCATAATATCACCTATCTTTGATTTACTAATGTTAATGTGTGGCGCTATAAAGACGTATTTGCCCTGGAATTTATCTGGTAATATCTCCAAGAAATATTTGAGTTTGCCTTTTAACAAAATAATTTCATTTGGCCATTCAATAGGCTGAGGCAGAGCTTTTTTATGTTTATGTCAATCTTTGGTCACGCTGTACAATTGAGCCAATGCTTGATTCCAATAATAATCCTGTATATACCGATTATACGATATCTATACCCTATGGTTTGACTCTCCGTCCTACTCCTCATGAATTAAGATTTGTTGAGCGTCCTGACAAATTACTTTAAAATAAACTATACTGTTAGAACACACAATTAGAGCATCAATCTATTCACTCTGCCAAATCAGCTAATATTTGAAAATAATCGTTTAAATGACTCACATTGAAGCTTTTCTGAAAAATACATGGAGATATACAGTTCAAAGTATTTTTAATTTTTGGGTGTAGTTTTCTATTCGCGCTTTGGGCATATCAGCCACCCTATGAGAACTTTTGTGAAATAAATGGGAATAGACATATAAACACTTCAAATACAAAAGTGAAAAAAAGTAATGCAAACGAATGGGAAACAGAAGGACAGAGAAATAAAAAACCTCAAATGAGGGGAAAAAAATGAGAAAATGAGAAATGATTGTAAATGAGAATTATGAATAGACATCCAAAAGGCCATAAAGTCAGCAAGGAAACCAGGACACCAAAAAAGATAACCGTCATCCTGTGGTGATTCGAAATCCAACGAGGGATACTTAGAGCAACTCGGACAATCCTGAGGACACAAATACAGCAACTACACTAGCAGCTTCTGGCTTTGCTAAACGGGCTAAGAATGGGTGGTAGAGGGGAGATCGGAGGAGAAGTGAGGATACAGCGTCTGTTGCTGAAGGAGTCCTTTTTCACTCTATAACAGCATCAGTGTTCCCGCTCATCACACCCATCAGCAGCCTCAATGAGCAAGCTACCAGTTGATGGCTCCACCTTAAAGTCTCGAGTAGACGTGGCTCGATCAATGGCTTGCAGCAGTATTAACAAACTGGGCCAAAGATCTCGCCATTTAACAAAAGACTTAACCGTGCGCGGCAGAAGATTTAGACAATAGTCAATTGGATGAACGTCTTGTGGTGGTGCAGGAACTAAGAAGAACAAGAACGTGGAGCGTTCATGGTCAACGAATGTGCAAGTGAGAAAGTGGTCCCGATTGGCAGATGGGTGGCCACATTGGCAAGGAACTGAAGGTGTTGGTGGTAACCAAGCAATCCTCCATTTTAGTAGACGATGTCTTTCTTTGCGCGTGCACGGTAGTAGAAGAATTGGATCCCAAACAGGTCTACATAGTCCACGGGCTACCGTCACCAGCGGATTCTTGCCACATACTAGACTAGTAATTTCACTTTGAAGACGTTCAAGATAAGCTACTTTTAATGGATATTTAGGAGGGTTGTGAGCCCGTCTTATTCTTTGAGCATTTTCCCAGAGTACATTGCCATGTAGCTTAATCCATCTGGCTTTACTCTGAACATGGAGATATACAGTGGCTTTCAATAAAACAATGGACATTTCAGATTCAGACCCAAACTTTAGCCTTGAATTTTTTTATTATTAAACATTCTTCATTTATTGCTTTTCCACCCTAATATCTACCTCATCTAACACCACCGAACAACCCACAAGACCTCTTGGGAACAGAAAAAATAATATCGATGACTTCACTTGATGCCTCATTGCTCACGAGGCCACCGTAAATGGGACCAGTCTGGTTGCCATTTCTGCTAGGTTTGGAGTTATTAAGCAGTTTGTTTCCCTTATCGTAAAGAGATATAAGGAAACTGGCTGTTTCAAGGCCAAGAAGAGCACTGGGCACAAGTCCATTCGGAAGGAGAGGGACGAGAGAGAGGTCAGTCGCGAAGTGGGAAGGGATTCATTCCAGACAATGAATCAACTTTGCAAGCAGATGACCACCAAAGTGTCCATGAACACTTTTAGAAAATTGATGAAGAAGCCTGGCCTATTTTCTTGCAGGGTGGTCAAAAAACCTTTTCTCACTATTAAACATAAGAAGCTGAGGTTTGCTTGGGCTAAGGCCCACCTCCATTGGACTGAGGAAGACTGTAAGAAAGTCATCTGGTCCAATGAGTCAAAGTACCAACTGATGAGGACCAATAACCGCAACAGAGTGGTGCGCAAGAAGAAGGGGCTGCTCCCAAAGAACATCAAACCCACCATGAAGTTTGGTGATGTTAGTGTGATGGTGTGGGGTTCTTTCTCTGATGAAGGTGTTGGAAGGTTGGTGCCTGTGAAGGACAGTAGAGACAGTAGAGAATACATTGAGATCTTAAAGGATAACTACTGCCCTGAGCTAGCTCAACTCATGGTACTGAATCCAGCGGTATGTTAAGTTCTTCAAAAGGACAATACTAGCTGTCATAAAAGCAAAGAGTCCAGGTTGTGGAAGGCACAAGAAACCATTGCCACTATGGAGGGGTGGCCATTGCAAAGCCCCGACCTCAACCCTATAGAGCATCTTTGGGAGATGTTTGACAAGGCCATCAGGAAGATAATGACCCCAGAAAGCTCCCTTCAGGATTTGGAGGTGCTTCTGTTGGAAGAATGGGAAAAAAATCCCAAGGACACCACAGACGCTCTCATTGCCAGCATGGGGCGGAGATGCAAGGCTGTCATTGAGGCCAAAGGTGAAAACACTAAATATTAAGGGTTTACACCCAAGAAATTTTTATTTATTATCCTGTTGACCTTCTTTATACTTCATCCAATTTTCAAGTCTCTACTGTGTGTCTAATGTGTGTTTTTATTACAAAGAATAAGTATTTCCTATTACAGAATTATACCGGGGAATGAAAAAAGTCCATTATTATTTTGAAAGCCACTGTACACTCCCATGTAATGTGACTAAAGAAAAGATAAATCTCTATTTTTTATTCTTCAAAAATAAAATAGAGGTCTTTTCTTTTCTTTTATAACTTAATCAAAAGATGACTTCAAGCAATAGAAATAAGTAGACTCTTAGCCAAGAACATAAATATAGTCTCATCAAAAAAAGAAAGCATGATATGTTTATTATAGATCAAATTATAGGACAATGGAAAAAGACATGCTACTTATCAGGAGATTTCTGACGATATTGACATCCCAAAGAGCACAGTGGGCAGGATCATTCTATTGTATAAAAACAAAGGCACACTTCAACTCAAAATTCGTATAGAAAGACCTGAGAAGGTCTCATCTACTTCAAAATTGGCTATCGTTTTGTCTATTCATAGAAACTCTATACAAACAATTGCATATCATTCAAAAAATAATGATGCAGGCGTAGATATTTGCCGTAGCATATTTTTAAAATGCATGAATGAACTCGGGGGTTTTTTTCATGCTCACCATCAAGAAAATCTGGTATGACACTTACTCACAAGCAAAGACGATGAGAATAGTGTAAAAACAAGACTGATTGACCAGTGGAGAGGTTGAGTAACATCGTTTGGTCTGATGAGTCCCGTTTTACAGTTGTGGGCAATGATAAAGGGACTAGAGTGATCAGGAAAAAAGGTGAAAGGTATGAGGAGCGTTATACGCAAAGAACATACAAGTATGGCAAGGGTTCAGTCATGATATGAGGTTGCTTTTGGCGTGGAGGTGTAGGACCTCTTGTACTCTTGGAAGGATCAGTTAATCAATACAAATATGTCAATGTACTTGCCAAATATTTTCTTCCTTGGTTCTAAAAATTGAAAGAGAACCTCAATGAGACCATTCTCTTTCAAGAAGATGGTGCTCCTTGCCACACAGGAACATATAGTAGATGGTACAAACAAGAGATGTATGATTGAATGTTTTGATTTTTGGCCTGCACAAAGTCCAGATCTTCACCCAATTGAGCATGTCTGGGCTTATTTTGAAAAGAAGATTGAGCCACGTCGAACAAGCATAACAAATACAAAACAACTTGAATGATGCTTGCGTAGTGAATAGCAGAAGATCCCAAATGAAATTATGGAAAATTTAGTAGATAGCATGCCAAGGAGGTGCTCTACTGTGATGAAGAATAAAGGCTTTGCTACAAAGTACTGAGCAATATCTTTATAATAAAAAATGTAGATAATCATCTGAAGAACAACTATTCCAAATCTTGTGTTAATCCATAAATATTTTATTGCCTATTTAGACTGTCGAAAACAAAATAAGAATAAATGTGCTATAATTAAAGGCAGTGTAGAATCTAAGAACAGGATGACGGTTATCTTTTTTGGTGTCCTGGTTTCCTTGCTGACTTTATGGCCTTTTGGATGTCTATTCATAATTCTCATTTACAATCATTTCTCATTTTCTCATTTTTTTCCCCTCATTTGAGGTTTTTTATTTCTCTGTCCTTCTGTTTCCCATTCGTTTGCATTACTTTTTTTCACTTTTGTATTTGAAGTGTTTATATGTCTATTCCCATTTATTTCACAAAAGTTCTCATAGGGTGGCTGATATGCCCAAAGCGCGAATAGAAAACTACACCCAAAAATTAAAAATACTTTGAACTGTATATCTCCATGTATTTTTCAGAAAAGCTTCAATGTGAGTCATTTAAACGATTATTTTCAAATATTAGCTGATTTGGCAGAGTGAATAGATTGATGCTCTAATTGTGTGTTCTAACAGTATAGTTTATTTTAAAGTAATTTGTCAGGACGCTCAACAAATCTTAATTCATGAGGAGTAGGACGGAGAGTCAAACCATAGGGTATAGATATCGTATAATCGGTATATACAGGATTATTATTGGAATCAAGCATTGGCTCAATTGTACAGCGTGACCAAAGATTGACATAAACATAAAAAAGCTCTGCCTCAGCCTATTGAATGGCCAAATGAAATTATTTTGTTAAAAGGCAAACTCAAATATTTCTTGGAGATATTACCAGATAAATTCCAGGGCAAATACGTCTTTATAGCGCCACACATTAACATTAGTAAATCAAAGATAGGTGATATTATGCTATTTATTTTTACCTTCCCCATCCAAAGTTGAAGTGATCGCGCTCACTTGTGTTTCCATTTGCTGATGCAAACATTGTACTTTTGTTGTTCATATATCGCTCCGGAATAAACTTATCTGGTTCGGAATAAACATCAGGATCTAGGTGCATAGTATACATATTGCTAAGAAGTGTTGATCCTTTTTTGATCAGATAGTTATCAATTATGACTACATAAAATGAGAGAAGATAAGTCAATTTCCTTTAGTATTGAGCAGATATAATATACTGACTATCCTTATCAGCAACATGAGGAATACTCAAAGTAGAAATAGGGATATGGCGTAATATTTCTCTTTGAACAGACACCATATAGGGGAAATGTTCACGTTCTGAGAAATCTGGTAGTCGTTCATGTTTGGTAACAAATGTGTCTATCTCATCACAAATCTTTTTCTGGATTTCTGGATGGTGTGATAAGAAAAGGAAAGCCCACGAAATTGTTGTAGCAACAGTGTCTGTTCCAGCAGCAATAATATCATCTAAAAAATGAGTTTAGTCTCGTAGAATACTGAGAGCCTTTATGTAATTCAACTCACTCATAATCACAATGAAATCTTTTTCCTCGAATTGGGTCTTTTCATTCGATTCATGTATCTTTTTGAAGGCTGAATTGGTGTCGCTCTCGAAGGCTTCTTTAAGTAACTTCTTCATGAGAGGGTCACGTGAATTACGAACCCATTCACTGTCTTTCTTATCTTTACCACGTATGTAGTCAATAAAAGATAAAGCAGGAATGTACGAGCTTATGTCTTCTTCAAAACTGGCCTTCTGTACAATAACATCAATAGCATCCATAATCTCTTTGTATAACGGATCTTCAGATGAATCCACACGCATCGTACAATATAATCCCAATACCACATTAAGAGAGGCACAGTTAGCATAGTTAAATGGATTCACGCTCTTCTTTGACTTTGTTTGTGCTATCAATTCTTTTATAAGATTTTTTGCTTCAAATAAGAGTACATCATTAGAAGCATTCACAGCCTTGGGTGATAAGAAATTGGCAACTATGATACATAATTAATACAACTAAGAGCTTGAGTTTTTTTTCCCTTTACCAGCTGCTCTTGCGTCTGTCCATCTTTTTCCATAATTAGCAAAAATAACGCCTCTAAAGTTCAAAGAGAAAGTAGAAATTAGATCTCTATACACACCATAGATTTGTTGCATTTTACCTGCCATCATGACTGTGATATTTATCACTAAATCTATGAGGTGGACGTGAAGAAGTGCTAACCCCATTAGTTACAAATACTTTATGGGCAAGTCCTGGATCAGATATAATGATGAAGTCTTTTGCGCCCATCTTGATATGAATAATAGGCCCTGGAAGTGTATAAGTTAATCTATGCCAACATGAATAGAACACACTATTTACCCAATTCTTTATGCCATTCATGAAGTTTAAGTTCGAGAGATTTAACAAGGTGTGGTATGTGGCCTAAAATACATGATGAATCTTTCAATAATTCATGGTATGGTTCTTACCAACAATTGGGTAGTTTCCTTTTGGCATTGGGATTGAGCTAAAGTCTTGGTTTTTGTCCTTTTTCATAATATAATATACTGAATAGGCAGCAGTAACAAGAGCCACAGCACTCATCAGTGGTAGTTTTGAATCATTCAAGATTTCACTGATAACTTGAGGATTCGGGAGTGATAAGAATGAAGACATTTAATGAGACAAAGCAGAAAGAGACAGACTTTTGTTAGATTTTATAAGTAAGTGAATGTCATGTGGTAATACGGAGGCGTTTACCATTGAAGCTTGTGTGATCTCTTTACTATTACCACTACTATTATAATTATAATAAAACCCTAAAACAGAATATTTGTTCTTAGGTTTTATTGCTATTATGTTGTTCAGTTTTCTTCTCTAAACACAAAGTTTTACCTTTTGATGACCGATTGCGCTGTTATGTCTTATCAAAAGTTATATTTATTGATTTTGCAACCTATGCTTTGCTTCGGGGAAATTTTGCCCTTTGGGTGTGTACATCAAGCCAATGTTTATTAGAACTGTGTTGATATTTGTTTTTTGGGATTCAAATTGCATGTTGTTCCTAAAGCAATCTTTGTTGCCTCCACTCTGACCTCCAATGTGGTATTGCTCTTAAGAGCCACACTTTTATTCTCCTATAAATAAATAAAAATCTATCTTTACTACTTCATATCTTTCTAAGTCATGCATTCGTATAATAAATAATGTCAAGCAATGACAACACACCCAACATTCTCACAGCAGAACAATTGTAATAAATAGTAAAAGAGCTTCAGTCAAAACTCCAAGTTGAAGGACCAAGACAAATGGACAGCACAGTACTTCCTGAGGGAATTGCCACCTATTTGGACAATATCCCCTTTTATGACCTTAAAGAAAAAGCAAAGCCTTACAAGAAAAATGTACACAGGTACAGATGTGGAGAATAGATAACTCCTGAAACCATCAACAAAAACTTAGCCCAATAACTCAAAAAAATTAATGGTCGACACCTATCAGATCATACATTCCATTTATTAGATCACAGAAACAGCAAGAATTCAGGCTAAAGCAGCCACAAAGATCTACAAACAACTCTTCTTTTTACGAGAAAAAGACAAATTTGAAGATACAGACAACAAGCTTTTTGAACAGACAGTGGAGCAATCAAGACGCTTGGCTCTCTATGAATACACTTCAGCAAAAGTCCAAGAAGAAAAGGCCAGAGATTACGCTACCAAAGCACTTCGTCTCCCTGCCAGCCTCAAACACCTGGAGAGCCAGGATGAAGGAGGGAATTCAAATGCCTTCTCAGAGAAGTTTATGGCGCAGATCAACAAAGCAAGATTTGAGCAGAGATTGGTCCAAGGAGTCAGCCACTCCAATGGATTTAGAAGCAGAGGAAATCATTATTCCTCACGAGGTTTCAGAGGAAACCAAAGAGGATTCAGAAACAACTTTAACAGCAACTTTAGCTCCGGTTTTTAGGGAAGAGAACAAGGTGGCGCCCCATTCACATAACAGTCCCAGTAACGCTATCCCACGAACCAAGAGTCTCAATAAAGAAAGCAGACTTCATAAACAAAAAAACGAAAAATAAATAAAATAAAATAAAATAAAATAAATAAAATAAATTAGAAAAAAATATTACAAGATCCATGTCAAAAGATATCAATAATACAACCATTAACACAAGAAATATCAAAGAACTACAGTGTTCCCATGGACGGGATACTACCAGGGGACAGACTAGTACACTTCCTCAATTATTGGAAAACAACAATAACACACAATTGGCCATTATCAGTGATAACTTCAGGATATCGCCTACAATTTGAAAAAGTGCCCAAACCATAGATCCAGGGTCCAATGAAAATGACAGTAGAAGATCAAGTAGCAGTAGACACAGCAGTAAAATAATTCCTAATAGAAGGAATTATAGAAAGGTTACCTATACAATACAAACAGTTTCTGTCAAACTTCTTTACAGTACAAGAAGCAATAAAAAGAAGACCTATCTTGGATTATCAAAAACTAAACCAATTCCTCCAAGTAGAACACTTCAAGATGGAAGGAGCCATGGCACTGCGGAAAATTGTAGAGAAAAACGACCTCATCTGCAAAATAGACTTGAAAGATGCCTACGTAGTAGTGCCAATCCATACAGAATCCAGACCCTTTTTGACTTTCTCACATCAGAACACAATTTATCAGTGCTGATCACTAGCTTTTGGAGTAAGTGCAGCCCCTTGGTTTTTCTCCAGGATTATGAGATATGCAATTGAACAAATGAGGAAAAGGGAATTCGTCTGATGTACTACCTTAATGATATCTGCATATTGGAAAAGACAGAAGCCAAGATGAAAGAAACTTGCAATATGATAACAACCCACTTGAGCAAATTGGGATTTCTTATCAATTGGAAGAAGAGCTCTTTGATGTCATAGACAACACAAGAATTCTTAGGATTCAAGTTCAACACAAAGCAAATGAAAATCACAGTTCCTCAGGAGAAAATGAAGAAGTTAATTTCCAGAGTGAAACAAGCCAGATTACTACAGACACAGATGTGCAGATGGATTGCGGGGTTATTAGGCAAAGTCATATCAATGATTCCAGCCATAGGCAAAGCACTCTTACATATCAGGTTTATGCAGAGAGACCTGGCAAAGAACCTACATATGAACAAACAGAGTTGGGATTACCCATGCTTTTTATCACTGGAGAGCAGACAGGAACTCCTTTGGTGGGAGACCTTTGCAAGTCAGAAGAATAGACTGCCTATTCAACACCAACAAGCAAAGATCCCAGTGGTGATAATTCATGTAAATGCATTGGATACAGGATGGGGAGTGACCTCCAATCACTGTCAGACATCAGGATTCTGGAACTTGGAGGAAAAAGACCTATCCATAAATGTATGGGAGCTGAAGACATTTTTTCTTGTATGGAAGTCACTGACTTCAATTTTATTTACATGCACAACCTATCAGAAGGAGGGAGGAAGGTGAGAGAAAAAAAGATATATCTATAGAAGGGTAAAATAAAACAAGAAAAAGAAAAACAACTACAGATCAGTGTCTATTTCTTGCTCTTCTGCTAGAGTAGTCACCAAAGAGACTACACGTTGGGCCACCACAGGGGGTAGAAAAGGCTCATCATCAAAAATAAGTCTCCAGAGTGCTCTCCAAATGGCTAGTAAAATCAAACTGATGATTTGGCAAGAGTACATAGACTCATGCACATTTTCATACAGAAAAGAAAGTGCAAAAAGAGCATTGGAAATTGTTAAAAAAGTGGGTCCATGTCCAAATTGAGACGTCCACACATCAAACCAGACCTGCCACTTGGGTAGGCATTGAAATAAGAAGTGAAGAGGATCTTCAACAGGGTGGTTGCACAAGGGACAAGAGCTGGAAACAAAAACTGTAGGAACAAGAGAGTGGAGTTGTTGGCGGCAAGGTAGTTTACCATGAAGTAGGCAAAACCACACATTGTGCACCAAGTGTTGTATTTGAAAGTGCCAGAAGTCCTTCCACTGTAATGCTGTGAGAGGATGGCTGAAGGAAGGAACTGTTTGAGCAGGCAAAGCCAGGTAACAGAAAGAGCAAGAGCTCAATTTGTAAATAGGAATATTTCCTAATTTCAGGCAGCTCACCACTGGGCTAAGATTGTAGATCCCTGGTCTGTGTTTATCAGAATCAACCATCAGGGGAGAAAGACAGCATCCACTAGCAGAGCAGCTAAGAGAATTTTCCTTCTAGCATGGGCATGACAAAGATGGTGAATCAAGCAGGGGGCTACTTGTAAATTTGCTACTGGCTTCCATTGAAGTCCCTGTAGAGATGGATAAAAAAATGCATCTTTGACCAGAAGTTTTTGGTATCCAGTAGAGTCTTTAAATGTTTCTGAGTTTACTTGCCAAACATCCTTTAATGGTAAAGTCAAGCATGTGGTTGGTGACAGAGAACAATCAAAGAGAGGCCAGGGCAAGGCATCCATGGCTTTAAGCAAAGTGGCTAGAGAATTGAGGCCATTTTGCAAAAAGAAAGGGCAAGAAAACAGAAAAAAAAGTGGGATAAGATAGTCACCAACATTGCACAGAGACTGAAGAACATGTCTGATATAAACAGTAGCAAAAGAGCCACTAGCACAAGGTGAAAGTAGAGGTGCAAGCCAATGCCATTGCAGTGCTAATTGCTGTCTAGGTGGATCCAATATACCCAATCCTCCTTTACCCTTGGGTGCAGTAAGAAAAGAGTAACAAACAACAGGAAATATGCGGCATTGAAGAAAAGAAGAGATAATTGACTGGAGTCTGTTGTAATCATGAAGACAATGGTAGCAGTCACAGACCAATTATTAAGTTGTCTCCTTTCTACAACGTAATTCATAGTTAAGACACTGCATATTAAAGTCTACTGTACAGGCCATTATTATTGAGTATCCTAAAACAGTAATAGATTATTCTCAATAACACAGTCACCTGTCTATTTAATATAAATAGATATGTCAAAATTGTTTTAATAAAAGCATCTTGTTCTTGAGTCTGATTAATTCCTTTTCAAATTTAACATTTTTTTAATCTTATCTTTTTGATACTTTTCTTACTACAAACCAACATGTTGTCCTTCTCTGGTCTTTCTCCCTTGTCTCCCTTTTCTAAGGCTTCTCTCAATGAGAGTATCCAGCCTGTGTCCCCTGCTAGTCTGTCTTTCCTCTTGAAAAGCATGGGTTTTGAGTCTTCCCCTGTGTCCATGGTGGAGCACCCTGTGTCTGTGGTGGAGCACCCTGTGTCTGTGTTGGAGTCCCCAGTGGTTTTGGTTGTATGTCCTGCAAACAATGAGTGCAGTAGTCTAGTTTTGGCTAGCACTAGTGTACATAGATTGTACATGGCCTTGGCCTCTAAAGTCACAGCTCTGACAACAAAAGTTGCAAACAGGGTAGGAGTTGTATCTGAGACAGATCTCCTATTTCTTGAGTATGAGCAAGTGAAGAAGGACTTTCATGCTGTAGGTGCCATTTGGGAACAGCTAAAGCAGCATTCCCAGATTACCAGCACAGGTGGAAATCCTCTTCCTGTTGTGCAAAAAAGTAACTCACCTTTAACTTGGGGTGATATAAGTTGTATTGTACCCAGAAGCCTGCCATACTTCCAATGGCAGGGAAAGGTGGCAGATGCTTCCAGAGTTGTCCTGGAAGATCTGCCTGCTTGCTATAGAAGTTTTGAGAATGTTTTGGGCTCATATAGTTTAGATGTGAACCAAAACTGGGTTTGTCTCCTTTCCTTGTGTCTACCAAACAGTTAAGCTGAATGGTTTGGTAGATACAAGAAGTCTACTGCTGTCAAAACATGGGATGCATTTAAGAAAGTGTATACTGCATGCTATGGTGGAAACCATAGTGACCAGGTGGATGCTGCCTTAGAAAAATTGCAAACCATGAGAAAAAGAGATGGTGAATTTGTGTCCTCTTTCATAGATTGCTTCAACGCGGTAAGAAGAAAGGCTAGGGTAACTGATGCACATGTGTTGGTGAAGCATTTCATGAAGGCATTACCAGATAAGTTTGAGCATGATTTGAAGCTGGCTCTCATGAAGTGCACCTCTCAGCAAAAAAGGACATAAAATTCATTTACCAAACAGCACAAGAGATGGCTGACTGTTTTGGTGAATATGAAGGTAGAGACTCTGCTGCAAAGGGATCCATAAGCCATGAAAATAGGGATATGGGAGTTAAATGCTCCAAGTATTCTTCTTTGTCCCCTGCAGTCAAAGTTTGTAAAGGTAGTGATGTCTTTTGCTCATACCATTGAGTAACTACCCACCAAACCAAGGACTGCAAGGCAGCAGCAAGTGGAGGAATAAGTAAAACCAGAGCCAAGAAAGGTGCATGTTTTAAGTGCCATGCACCTGACTAGACGCCT
This sequence comes from Spinellus fusiger, assembly GCA_025094145.1. Taxonomy (NCBI): domain Eukaryota; kingdom Fungi; phylum Mucoromycota; class Mucoromycetes; order Mucorales; family Phycomycetaceae; genus Spinellus; species Spinellus fusiger. The sequence goes on along the minus strand of JALLLS010000042.1, from coordinate 161,188 downwards.
GAGCACAAATGCTCAGGCAGCAAACCCAGGGATTGGCCATCCCTGGTGCAGAGGTCTATGAATGTAGAGGCCACACCTACCATTGTGCCTGTTGTGTTCTGACTTCAATCAAAAGATTCTCTATAAATAGGTCAACACAAGTAGTGTGCTGTGACATTCAGAATACTCTATGAAAGCTTGAGTGCACACAAGTACCATAGTACATCTCTGTATCATCTCACTGATTGGTTGTAACTACAAATCAACCTTCTAAGCTCAAATTATTATTGGACACTTAATGAGCTGCCTTCATCTATAAATCCTTAGTGGATTAAATAAGACCTATCAAAAGCAATTAAAAGTGAAGACATAATAGATGGCTCTATAATGGTGTGCTTATTCAATGAACCAACCATAAGGCTCCAAATGTAGTCTACCATTAGGTAGAACAGCTACACCTATGTAAACTATCATAGGATAGATCATCTACACCAACCATATGGTTGCATCTATCAATAAGCTATGCCATGGACTAATCATTAACTACCAAAAGGTAGAATGCCACTGAAGGATAAGCACCCACAAAAAGTATAAATAATGAACCACTCTTCACTTAATAAAAATTATCTTTGTTCAGTCTCATTATTTTCTACTTATCTGAATAATAACAGTGAAGTTTGATGTGGAGTTTGGAAAGTCTGTTCTTGTTGTTGATGTACTTCACCTCATCATGGCAGCAATTGCATGTAGTCTTGGTCCCAAGGCTAGATTCCCATGCAGGAAATGCCATTGGATAAATGAACATGGAGGTGGAGCAGTGGAGCAGGAAGGTGATGCCCATGCCCAAACAAAAGAAGAGTTGGTGGAAATGCACTAACACTGTATCAACAACCCCAACAACACCAGTCTGAAAACCAACACCAGCACTGGATGCAAGTTGACTGGCGGTGAAGCACTTTTGTCCTTGCAGTTGTGGGATCCCTCCAAGGATTGCCCAGTGGAGATACTCTACACTGTTCTCCTTGGTGTTGCCAAGAGCCTTGTGATTGGCATGATGCCATTCTTAACCAAAGCAGAAGTGAAGCACTTAGAAGAAAGCTTCTTCAATTACAACAAAGCTTTCAAACAAAACCACCACACTCCTTTCTGCTGTTGTGGCTCATATCTTGGAAGAGATTATAAAACCATTGTGCAGCAGATGCCCACCATCTTGAATCATTTGATTCAAGATCAGCTCATTACTATGAACAGCACCAAGGCAATCATTTTTGATTGCTTTGTCAAACTTGGTTCTCTTGTGTTGCTGTTATATATGCAAAGAGTTGAGACATCTTTGTATGTCTATCTAGACAATGTGGAGTCTGTTGTTGGAGAGCTGACTGGGGCAATTGCCAAGTATGATAAGGTGGCAGCACTTGGCAAGTCTACAAAAAAAATGAAAGATTGGCAGCACTCTGAAGATGCATCTCCTGAGCCATCTTTGTGAAGACATTTCTTGCTTTGCCCCTCCCATTCACTATGAAACAGAGAGAGGCAAACAATTCAACAAGTTTATCTGTGAAAGGATAATCTTTACCAACAGATGCTTGCCCTCTTGAGATGTTGCTGTTTCCTTTGGGAAGAAGTACATGTTAGTACACATCTTCCAAGGTGGGTACTGGCATGTGCCTGGCTACCATGGTCTACTCACTGCTGGAGCTGAGGTCAAGCTCTTTCAAGAGATGCACCCCCTCACCATTTCCCACAAGCTTGCTGATAACAATAGCAGCTCAAAAAACATTGTTGTTGGTCTGGCTGGTCTCTTTTCCTTCTCTTCTGGTTCTTTCTTTCTCTTTGGTCAAATCATTGCTACTGATAAGAAGAAGAATATGGCCACCATTCTTCCCTATAACCTCAAACTTACCTTTGGTCAAAAGTCATCTACCCACCCACAACCACAACATCTGGCTTTTGCCAAAGAAACCTACAACCTTTTTTCTTTCTTTGCCTTGGGCCTAAAGGATAATATTGGAAACAATATTGTCTTTCCCCTGAACAACACTGTTGAGATAAAATTTGACAGTATAGTTGTTGTAGAGGCAGTTGACATTCAGTCAATGAATGAATGCACTGTTCTCAATACAAGTAGGTTTGGCTCTCTCTTTTAGACAATGACCACTGGAGTTAATTCAGTGCAAGTCCCACAATAAATATTTTTTAAACATTGTTACACTGAAAATACTGTGGGCTTAAGGATAACACATTATGTTAAGAGAAGAATATCAGTGACTGAGTTGCAATATTAAGTGGATTCTTGTTCTATTTCTTGTCTTTACAGCCAATTCTATACTTTTTAATTGCAAAGTCAATTGTCACTGCTTAAACAGGCAATCAGAGTTTGAAATTGATCATTTAGACAGCAAAAAGGCCTTTTCAATCACATTAGCCAATCATAAGAATATTGCAATTTTATTCTCAGAATATTTCCTTATATATCCCAAAAATCTCCCGGTGTGTACTCAATAAAAATTATCTTTGTTCAGTCTTGTTAATCTACCTGTCCAAACAATCTCATTTTTTTAACAAATTCTGCAAACCCAATCTTTATTTCTACTCTTTAAAAACCTTATCTTCACTTTCTTCTAAATATGTCCAACATCCCTACTGAATCCATCAAGTCCATGATCTCCCCTATGTTTGCCATGGACATTACCTTTTCTGAGCAAGTGGAACCTGAGGTTACCTCTACCCCTCAACCATCTGAAATTGTGGATGCTGAACAGGCAAGTCAAGAGGACCCCATTACTGTACTTTGGGCCCAACTGCAGGAAGTCTCTGGCAGATTTGCAACTGCTGTCACTAGCCATCTCCCAGTAGACCAGCTCTCTGCCCTGTGCAAAGAAGCAACTGAGATAGCCAAGTGTATCCATTACCTTGATGAGCTTAATGCTTTCTGTTCTCCACCTGTGCCCATCCCAGCTGTGTCCCAGGGAAACCAGCAAGCAAGTGCAGCAGTCAGGACCAACCACTTGATCCCTTCCAACCTCCCTGTATGGCAATGGCTTGGAAACCCGTGAAAAGATAATGCTGAGTTGCAAGACTCAGTAGAAGACCTTCTGGACACTTTTGCACTCATTGTGACATCCAATGGGCTAGCATTGGACCAACACTGGGCAAGACTTATGCCTATTAAGATGAACCATGACCAAAATTCCTGGTTTAACAAAAACCTAAAAGGCAAAAACATTTCATGGGAAGAGGTAAAACAAATTGTAAAGAAAACTTATGCTACACAGGATGTCACACACACCCTTAGCCACCTTGACCAGCTTGTAACCATGAAAATGCTGCCCAATGAATCTATTGAAGCCTTCACTGACCGGTTCCAGAGAATCAGATGTGCAGCCCAGTGGCAGGATGATCTCAAGGCTGCCACCCTGTTCAAACAAGCATTGCCTGAACAACTGTTCAGAGAAGTCTCCTGGTCCTTGATGAGCACGCCACTCCACCAACAAGACTTGGTGGTAAAAGTAGCCACCATTGCCCACAATGTGGTATCTTCCAATATCTTTAATCTCAAAGGCAATCTGCAAGCAGAGCCTCCTGTTAAGTCTACATTTGTCAGTGGTGTAAAAAATTCAATTCATAATCCTGCAAACAAAAGAGGTAGTCTCAACCTGAGCAAGCTCTCAGCAACCTCCTCTACCTTCAGACAGAAGGCATATTGCAAAATCTATAGCAATGGCAGCCACTCTAGTGAGCAATGCCATGCCTACAAGCGTATCCTGGCCAAAGTCAACATCAAGTCCCCATTCCCAGCTCCAACCTCTGCTTCTCCTGTCTTGTCTTCTGTGTGCTTCCAATGCACAGACAATGTCCCTTGGTCTCCCTTGCATGCAGCCATCTGCAAATGCAACAAGAAAAATAATGGTCCAATGAAAGCATTCCACTCTGCTAGAAGATTCCATGCAAAAAGTCATAACTCCAAAAAAACATCTACCTTGGCACAGCTCCAAGAAGATAACACAAATATGGACATTGAATACAACAGCCTTCCTATGAACTTTGATTGTAAGCAAAAAAATGGCAAACAGAATAAAGCAAAAGCTAACCATTCTTTGTGTATACCTATCATCATAGAACAAATAGAAACCTTTGCCCTCCTGGACACTGGTGCTTCCTTTAGTTCTATTGATGTAGTATTTGCTAATAAAAACCAAATAAACATAAACAAAAAATTCTCAGGAACTATAATACTAGCCACTAGCAACAATAAAACAAAATGCATTGGTACAACCAAAAGCACTAAGCATTACATATGGAGATAATGATAACTCAATCATCAACACATCCCATGTCTTTGAAGTTCTTCCTTTATCCTTTAATACAAATGTAGTCATTAGATTAGACTTAATGCCCAAATTGAATATTCAAATAACCAATTTAGCAGTAAGACATCCAAACAAGAAAGCAATAGTGAAGGATGTTATCCATGATACACCTGAACCAAACAATTCTCCTTATGGTAACCAAAATGAACAAGCTAGATTTGCAGCTTCTATCAAATCCAATCTTGATCAGAATGCTCAAATCCCTAAAAACAGCTTTTGTACTCTTCCTGAATCCATTATTCACTTGGAGACAAAGCCAAACAAAACAGCTTATAGGGCACCTTACAGAATCCCTCTCAAGTTAATACCTGTAATGCAAGAACACATCAATACATGGTTATGGGACAAAGTAATTCAATGTGCACCTCACAATTCTGAATGAAACTCTCTACTCACTATTGTACCTAAGAAAGACCTACAAGGAAATCCAACAGGCTATAGACCATGCTTAGATCCACATCTACTAAACTCTATCTTGGAGTCCAATGACAAACAGTCTATCCCAAAAATTGACAAAATATTTGATCAACTACAAGGTTCTATTATCTTCTCTACTCTGGATCAACAACAAGCTTTCCACAGATTCCAAGTCTATGAAACTCATTGTGTGAAGACAACCTTACCTTCCAAGGTACACAATACATGTTTCTTGGCTGTCCATTTGGACTCAAACATATTGCCTCACACTACCAAAGAGTTATCAACTCAATCCTAGCAGGTATACCATATGCTCTTGCCTTTGTAGATGACATTATCATCTTCTCCAAGACTTATGAAGAACATATCAGCCATGTACAACATATAATACAGAAGTTGACTCAAGCCAATCTTATCCTCAACACAGATAAATGTCACTTTGCACAGACCACAGTTTACCTACTAGGATTCTGTGTGGATGCAAAAGGCTCACATCTGGACCCCTGTAAGGTCTCAAATGCACTTTCTTGGCCAAAGCCAACAACAGGAAAAGACATTCAATGCTTCTTAGGCTTGGTAAACTATTTCAGGAAATACCTGCCCAACCTCTCTGAAGTAACAGCTCCACTTGACAAGCTGCACTTTGAGGGTAAACTCACCAACAAAGTCTGGGATCACACCAGGACAGTGCATTTAGCAAAATAAAACAGCTACTTGTATCTGCTCCAGTGCTGTACCATCCCAACCTTGAGGAACCATTCCTTGTGGCCACTGATGCTAGCAATTATTCCATTGGTGCCGTTCTTTACCAGATAATCAACAATAACATGCAACATATTGGATTCATGGCTTGTGCATTGTCCACATCTGAAAAGAACTATTCCACTACCAAACAGAATTACTTGCTATAGTGTTTGCTCTTAAAAAGTTCTACCATTCTTATGGGGTAACCCTTTCACTCTGTTTACAGACCACAAGGCGCTTACTTACATCCACACACAACCCATTGCAAACCCTATGATGATCCAATGGTTAGACACAATACTGGATTACAACTTTAAGATCATTCACAGACCTGGTATACAAAACATACTGCCAGACATATTATTGTGTCTCTTTGAAAACAAAAAACACTGGTGGGGGGTAAAACCTCAACAATTCCAATTCTACTCATGCCACTGACAAAAGTCTTACCTCAAACATGACTGCATGCATGATGATCCCTGAAGATCTAATCACACCAGCACCTGAAGAATGTCAACAGCTACTCCTCAACACACATCTTAAGGACATTGTGGCTCACAAGCAATTGTAACAACTTTATATAGTGAAGGAATTCACTGGACAAAGTTAAAGGAAGATGCTCTACAAGTAGTCAAGAGTTGCCCTGATTGTCAAAAATTCAACATTGCTAAACACGGTTATCATCCACTGACATCCATATATGCCAATGCACCCTGGGACCATATATGCATTGACACTGCTGGACCTATGACTACATTATACAAGGGAACAATTACATCCTCATTGTAGTCAACATGTTCACAAGATTCTGTGTACTAAGAGCCATACCTGACAAATCATCACTCACTGTGGCACTCACACTAAGAAGCATATTGTCACTCTTTGGTTGTCCCAAAGTAATACAAAGTGATAATGGTACAGAATATGTCAACAGAATCATAAGGGCCTACACTGAGATCTCTGGCATTGACCATTGTCTTATCTCTCCCTATCATCCCAGAAGCAATGGTTTAGCTGAACATTGGGTTGGCAAAACAAAAAGCATATTGTCAAAGAGAATACAAGGAAAAGATGAGGACTGGGACTTGTACATCAACAGTACCCAAGAAGCTCTGAACAATACTCCTTCTGCTTTACACAATGAAGTACTATTTATATCTTAATAATAAAATATATATCTTTTGAGTTATTCTATTTATTTAATAATAATTAATTTATAAAAAACTTTCTTTAAATAGTATTATGATCTTTAGATAGAAAAAAATACTTTAAAATATTTGTTATCTGAAGTATTATAAAATTATTTTTTAAAAATATACATATCTCAATTTATTTTTTTCTATTGCTTATTAACACAATTATTATTAAATAGAAAAGCTATCTCCAGACATTATGAATTTAAGTAATTCTATCTAAATTAAAAAATTTATAATAAATAAAATATATATTATCATTATAAGGTAGTATTGTTATGTTTTAATCCACTTATCTAAATAGGAATAGTGCCTCAATACAAGGCCATTTGCCTTAATGTTTGCTAGACACTTAAATGAAGCAAAAGATTACAGCAATACATCTACTCAAAGTAATGATGAAACAGAGGAACAGTTAGCAAAGAGAATCAGCAGATTTAATGACACAGTCCTACCTGCTATATGTGAAAAAATACAGACTTCACAAGCAGCATCACGTGACAAAGTTCAACAAGTCTCATAGAATCCTCACCAACATCCCCGCTGGTAATCAGGTCATGATCAAGAATGTAAACTGCATGGCAAAGACAGACCCATCTTATATTGGTAACTTCACTGTTATCAGGAAAAACTAAGGTGAAAGTTATATACTACATGATAATACAGGAGCATTACTCCCAAGAAATATCCCTCCTCATCTCAAAATAATATCTGAAGAGTCCACAGAGGCCTACAATGTTGAAGTAGTTATTAATCACAAAGGCAATCCTGGAAATTACCTATACTTGGTAAGATGGCATGGTTACAGTGAAAACAAAGACACTTGGGAACCCGCAAGTAACTTTGACAACTACAGACCAATTCAAACATACTGGCTACATTGTAAAGAACAACCACCACCTAATGACTCATCTAGAGCCAAACAGAACAATAAGAGACAAGCAGATGGCCAAAGTATGCCTAACAGAAAATGCACAAAAAACTAGTGTGACTACTATTTTATTTGGGATAAAAACACACCTAAAAAAAATAAGTATCTGCTTCACTACAACTCTTATTTATGTTCTTATACTTCCATAATGCAGACATTTACAAGTACACCATAAACTCTATGCATTATGAACTACTTCATTCTTCCATCCTGAACTCATGACTCAACATTACCACAAGCTACATATTTTTTACCAATATAAAAGCATACTGCTGAGACACACACTTACACTCATCTATATGATTCCACATTCATGAATCTTACTCCAGAAATGTAGTTAAAACCTGGAAGGGGGCAAGGTCATGTTCCAACTTCAATCCAAAGATTCTCTATGAATAGGTCAACACAAGTAGTGTGCTGTGACATTCAGAATACTCTATGAAAGCTTGAGTGCACACAAGTAACATAGTACATCTCTGTATCATCTCACTGATTGGTCATAACTACAAATCACCTTCTAAAGCTCAGTGTACTATTGGACACTTAACAAGAGCCATCTTCATTAATAATCCTAACAGAACAATATTGACCTATCAGAGTCAATTGAGTAAAGACTCATAATAATTAATGGTTTCAATAATGGAGTGCTTATCCCAGGAACCAACCATATGTTTGAATCTAATAATACTACAACTAAGTAAAAAATATGAGCCAACCATAAGGTGGCAGTTATTAATACTATCATAAGGTAGTAATATAGACACCAACCATAAGGTCAAAAAGAGTGAATTCTACCATAAGGTAGAATGTCCCCACCAACCATTTAGTTGTAATTGTGAAGCAGCCATAAGGTTGACTATCATAACTACCATAAGGTAGAATAGATTATCCTACAATAAGGTAGAAGCCACTGAAGGATAAGCACCCACCAAAAGTATAAATAGTGAACCTTTCTTTACTCAATAAAAATTATCTTTGTTCAGTCTCATTAATCTACCTGTCCAAAAAATCTCAGTCAGGGCCAGGATGCACCTCTTACGGTGCACTTCATGGGCCTTATCTTCCAATTCCTCAGAAGACAGGCTGGCAAAGGCAGGGTTGGCCAGGTGCTTGGGGTCAAGGGGCTCAAAACCAGAGATGACCTTCACCTGAGCCTTCTCCAAGAGCTCCAGGACAGTGGGGGCATACCCATTGTGGACCAACAGGCCAAGGACAGAGCGGGCAGGGAAACAAATGTCCAGCAGACGGGAGGGCTCCAGACCAAAGACACAAAGGCGGCGACGGACCTCTTGTCTGGTCATCTTTCTTGACCGGGGGATGTAGATATACTGATGTCCTGTGACATCAGAAGCCTCAGAAAAGACTCGGACATTAGCCTCAAACTTCCTTTGGGAAGTCCTAGGTCTGGGAGCAGGAGCAGGGCGGTTTTTCTTGGCCACAGTGGCCCAGGAGGAGTCCTTTGCTGTTTTGACAGCATTGGCAGAGGCAGCCAGGGGGGAAGATCCTGAAGAAGAGACAGGAGAAACCAACATATTGTTAGTAATTTTTGCATTTTTTACCTCCGACGATGACGTCATGGGTGTGACTGGTGTTGTGGCGGCTGCGCGACGTCGCAGGCTTTCGTTCTCCGCCTCAAGCTCTGAAATCCGACCTCTCAGAGCCAAGATATCAGCCTTGGAGCTCTCTAGCTCCTGGACCTTTTTTGCCAGGCCTAAAACCAAGGCAGTCAGGGATTGGAAGTCCGACAGGGCCGGACTAGGTGGTGGTTCGGTGGTGGTCTCCATGGCACCAGAGACAAGGTGTAAAGGTGTTCCCAAAGGAAAGGGAGAGAAGCTCATTGAGAAATAGGCCTAGAGGAAAACAGACAATGGATTCGAAAAGGCAGCAGATGGATGCACCCAAAAATGTACTGGATGCAAATAGATGGGGTGGAAAAAAGTTAGTTAAAATTTGAAAACTTACCAAAAGTGAGGAGAAAGTGAAAGAGAGTGGGGATGTAGCTCAGGTTAAAGATTATTTTTATTAAAGGGGTATTTATCACATGCTTCAAAAAGTAAAGTGACCCCACAGAAAAGAAAAGAAAAGAAACAAAAAAACATCTAAGACTAAAAGATATAAAAAATGCTAAACTACTTGACAGAAAACTCTAAACTACTCTCTAAACTACTGTTCTGGAGGTCTTCCACCCAACATGCACTAAATGGTTGTGGCAGTGGGGGAGAGCAACCAGGAGACAGACAGAAAAGGTTTCATTCTTGTAAGGACCTAATACTGCCACCAGAGGCCAGCCACAGGGATCCAGGAGACAAGTCCTCAGGAAAGAAACAGTCTGGGCAACATAGTGTTTCTATGTGCCAGAGCAAGGCAAGCAAGGCAGGCCACCACACAGGACAGGGAGCACCACAACGTGTTGACATGCTGTTGAGGCAGGAGTCAATAGGGTGAACCCCAGCAGAACAAACAGGCAGCAAAGACCAAAGGGAGGCAGGCACAAGAGAACACTCCAGCAGGTGACGGCGCGAGGTATGGTCAGAACCACAAGGACACTCTCTAGGCTTTCCAGGGAGCCACCCAAGACGCCAACGGACCAAACGGCTTCTCTCTGCTCTAGAAGCAGGCACCAACAGAACAGGATCAATTCCCAACAAGGGGCGGCAGTGTTTGATCAACACCATGGTGGTGGTGGCAAGGAACAGGTCAAACTTGTGCTGGCGGTACTCCTCAAAGAACAGCTTCAGCTGGCTATCTTTGGTAGGAACAGGGTCTGGCAGGGCAAGGTACAGTGGGTTCTTTACCAGATATGAGCTCCTTCTGGCCATGGGCAGAGAGGCAGAGAGCAGGACAAGAAGACAAGAGGAAGGCAAGGACCAAAAACGCAAGGCAAAACGGGTCACCAGCACATTTACTCTATGCTTCATGGAGGGCATGTTGGTAATGTGCTTCAGCACTGTTGTGGATGAAGTTGGGTGGCCACCCACCAGGAGACGGAGACACCTGTCTTGGAGCCTTTCAAGGGCCTTGAACTCTGTAGCCTTCAGATAGGAGATGGCCAGGCCAAACTCAAACTTTGGCCTTACAAAAGTCTTGTAGATGTGGGAGCAGAGGTGGAGAGAGAAGCCGGCACGGTTCACACCAACCAGGTTTAGGATGCCCATCACCTTGAGCACACCAGGGGACCGAGAAGACACCAAAGAGGAAGCAGACAGACCCTTCTTGCCAAAGGGCAGACCAAGATACGTCACCTCCTCTGCATGTGGAAGTGGCACGCCATACAGAGAGAGGGAGAGGCCATGGGACGTTGAGGAAGTGGAGGAGGGATGGTTCAACACCACACACTTGCTAGGGTTCCACCTGTACCCAAGAGAGAATGAATGCTGCTCTGCCAGAGCCAGCATATCCTGGACAGACTGCTTGTCTCCAAAGACAGCCACATCATCTGCAAAAAGCAGAGAGTTTACCACCACAGGGGCAGGACCAGAGGCAGAGGGAAGGGACACACAGTGGGACTTTGAACCAGCACCAGGAACCAGACGAAGCAGACCAGGAAGAGAGTTAATGTACACTGTGTACAACTGCGGACTCAGCACAGAACCTTGCAACACTCCAGTCACAGGTGAAAAAGGAATGGAAGAGTGGTTAGAAACTAGCACTGATATTGTTACCTCATCAAATATATGGGAAACAAAAGACAGGAAAGCAGTGGGAGCACCAGCAGCAGAAAGGGCTTGCCAGACCACATTTCTGTCCACCTTGTCATAAGCTGAGGATATGTCCAAGAGGGCCACAACAGGATAGTGGTGATGTTGAAGGAAGTATGCATGCATCAGATCATGCAAGCACAGAGCCTGATCCATGGGACTTCTCCTGGGACGGAAACCACCTTGTGCAAGGTCAGGCACAGGAGCATAGTGGGACAATGATGGGGCCAGACAGAACTCCAACAGCTTTCTTATCACTGAGGTCAAGGAAATAGGCCTGTAATTTTCTGCCAATGACTTGTCACCCTTCTTAAAGATGGGGAATACTGCTGCATGTCTCCATAGACAAGGGGTGTAAGACCACTGCCAGCAGACTGTGAAGAGCAAAGAAATGAGAGGGGCCACCACTGAGCACAGAGGCTTGAGCATTTCAGCCTTGATATGGTCAGTACCAGGGGCTTTCCTGTTAGGGAGAAGCTTGATACAACGACCCACCAAAGCAGAGTCAAACATTGGAATGCCAATGGATGGCAAACCACGAGCACCAGACACACCAGGAGAACCAGAGACACCAGGCAGAACCAAAGGGACACCAGGAGAACCAGGAAAACCAGGGGAACCAGGGGAGACACCAGACAGGACAACAGGAACACCAGAAGACAGACAGCCACCAGGAACACCAGACACACCAGACACACCAGGGGAAGGAAGGGGAGCATAGGAGGAGAAGGGAAGGAGGGAAGTAAAGGGACCAGGAGGGGGAGGACGGGAGGAAGGAAGGATGTCACCACTATATACAGTTTCAAGATGGTCAGCCATCACTTTTACAGCAACAGCTGGACCATCAGGGTGGGTGAAGGAAGGAGTGGAAGTGTGGCGCCCCTTGAGATGCTTGACCTTGGCTGAAGCCTTGGAAAAGTTGGTCTCAAGTGACTTGCAGAAATTCTGCCATGACATACGTTTTGCTGACAGGACAGCAGACACAAAGGAAGCATGGGCAGCCTTGTACTTTGACCACCAGTGGACCTTGTCAATGCCAGTGCAGTAGTGCCACTTTCTGTAGCACTTTTCCCTGTTGGCAGCAGCAGATTGTAGAGCAGGAGACCAGTACTTTTTCCAATGGGACGGCCGAGGAGTCTTGGTACCCAGAGCTGCATCCAGAGATAGGTAGATACACTCATTGAGTGAGTCATTGAGACTGTCAATGAGTGGGCAAGTAGGGGGAGGGGAAGACACAAGGGATTGTAGTTGGGTGCATAGGGGTTGGGAGAGGGAGGTGAATGTGGAAATGTACAGGTTGCATGGATCTTCTTCTTGTAGTCTTGACAGATTCCAGAGGCGTCGGGGGTGAATGAATGATGAAGGGGAGGATGGGGGAGAAGGGGAGGTAGAGGACATGTCATAGGTAAAGGAAAGGGTAAGCATACGGTGGTCAGAGCCAAGGGAGAGGTCAGAAAAGATATTCATAGAAGGGAGGGTCATAGGGAAATTGCATAGAAACAGGTCAATGATACTTGTGCATGTGCGATCACGCCGGAAACCATGCCAGGTAGCAGTGCCATAGGAAAGAGAAGAGTTCAACACAGACAGGGACCGCTCCTCAAGCCATGGAACCATGGCAGAGCCACGGGGAGACATCACTGCATCACCAGTAATGTCACCCAGCCTTGCATTGAAGTCACCACACAAGATGGTGTTGGGGAAAATAGGAAGAGAAGAAAGGACAGACATAAAGTGAGAACGTGGCATAGAAGGGGGGAGGTACAGGCATAGAAAACGAAGTGGTCCCACTTTCAAAGAAAGGGTATACTTGTTTGGAGAAGGAAGTTGGTAGACGGGAAAGGGAAAGGAAGGAGACACCAGAGCAGAGACACCCATAGAGCCACGGTTGGCAGAGAGAACAGGAGAGCCATACAGATGGAATTGCTCCCAGTCTGTAGGTAGACAGGCAGGGGGAAGAAGCCAGGTTTCTGTGATAAAAAGAATGGAGGAGGGGGGACAGTGGGACAATACATCATGCACAATGGTTGTCCGAAGACCATTGGCATTCCATAAACTTACCTTTATGGACTCACTCATAAATCAAGATTGTCATCATGGGTCATAGGGGTAAAGGAGGGGGAGGAGGAGACTTCACTCATCTCATCATCACTGATGGAGAAGGCCTGGTCACGGTGGCGGACAGCACGGGCAGGGTTGGAGAGGATCTCCTTGAGGTCTTCCTCAGAGATCCAGCCAACAGAAAGGAAGGACTTGGCCACAGAGGGGATCAGGGGGGTGCGGAGGTGGGTCAGGGCCAGGATGCACCTCTTACGGTGCACTTCATGGGCCTTGTCTTCCAATTCCTCAGAAGACAGGCTGGCAAAGGCAGGGTCAGCCAGGTGTTTGGGGTCCAGGGGCTCAAACCCAGAGATGACCTTCACCTGAGCCTTCTCCAAGAGCTCCAGGACAGTGGGGGCATACCCATTATGGACCAACAGGCCAAGGACAGAGCGGGCAGGGAAACAAATGTCCAGCAGACGGGAGGGCTCCAGACCAAAGACACAAAGGCGGCGACGGACCTCTTGTCTGGTCATCTTTCTTGACCGGGGGATGTAGATATACTGATGTCCTGTGACATCAGAAGCCTCAGAAAAGACTCGGACATTAGCCTCAAACTTCCTTTGGGAAGTCCTAGGTCTGGGAGCAGGAGCAGGGCGGTTTTTCTTGGCCACAGTGGCCCAGGAGGAGTCCTTTGCTGTTTTGACAGCATTGGCAGAGGCAGCCAGGGGGGAAGATCCTGAAGAAGAGACAGGAGAAACCAACATATTGTTAGTAATTTTTGCATTTTTTACCTCCGACGATGACGTCATGGGTGTGACTGGTGTTGTGGCGGCTGCGCGACGTCGCAGGCTTTCGTTCTCCGCCTCAAGCTCTGAAATCCGACCTCTCAGAGCCAAGATATCAGCCTTGGAGCTCTCTAGCTCCTGGACCTTTTTTGCCAGGCCTAAAACCAAGGCAGTCAGGGATTGGAAGTCCGACAGGGCCGGACTAGGTGGTGGTTCGGTGGTGGTCTCCATGGCACCAGAGACAAGGTGTAAAGGTGTTCCCAAAGGAAAGGGAGAGAAGCTCATTGAGAAATAGGCCTAGAGGAAAACAGACAATGGATTCGAAAAGGCAGCAGATGGATGCACCCAAAAATGTACTGGATGCAAATAGATGGGGTGGAAAAAGTTAGTTAAAATTTGAAAACTTACCAAAAGTGAGGAGAAAGTGAAAGAGAGTGGGGATGTAGCTCGGGATGTAGCTCAAATGGTAGAGCGCTCGCTTAGCATGCGAGAGGCACTGGGATCGACGCCCAGCTTCTCCATTTTTTTTTTTTTTTTTTTTGTAAGTAGAATTATTTTTTGTCTAAATGAACTAATTCAAACTCTACTTGCCTGTTGAGTTTTAGCAATGGCTACTGACTTTTTAATTAAAAAATATTGAATTGGCTGTAAAGACAAGAAATAGAACAAGAATCACCCCAAAATTACAACTCAGTCACTGATATTCTTCTCTTAGCATAATTTGTTATCCATAAGCCCACAGTATTTGCAGTATAACACTGCTTAAGAAATTATTTATTATAGGACTCACACAAAATTAACTCTAGTGGTGATTGTCCATAAAATAAAACCAAACTTACTTATATTAAGAACAGTGTATTCATTTATTGACTAAATATCTATAATCACCTCAATTAGCTTATTGTAACTGGTATTAACAGTGGTGCTTAATGATATCAAGGTATTGTTTTCTAATACTGGACTTTAGGCCCAAGGCAAATAGAGTGTGAATTGTTTGACTTTTGAATTTGACTTGTGAGTTTGACTTGTGAGTTTGACTTGTGAATTTTGATTTGTGAATTGTATGAGTGAAGACTAAAATGTATACATTACCAGAATAGAGAAAGAAAGATTATTTGTTTTGATATTCTCCTATATTTGTTATTTCTCACACTAAACATACAACTTAACACCCAAGTACTCATCAAGATGAGCATAGCTGAACAAGGTAATATGCCATTATTGTTGTGTTCCAACTTCAATCCAAAGATTTTCTATGAATAAGTCAACATGAGTAGTGTGCTGTGACATTCAGAATACTCTATGAAAGCTTAAGTGCACACAAGTAATGTAGTACATCTCTGTATCATCTCACTGATTGGTTGTAACTACAAATCACCTTCTAAAGCTCAGTGTACTATTGGACACTTAACAAGAGCCATCTTCATTAATAATCCTAACAGAACAATATTGACCTATCAGAGTCAATTGAGTAAAGACTCATAATAATTAATGGTTTTAATAATGGAGTGCTTATCCCAGGAACCAACCATAGGGTTGAATCTAATAATACTACAACTAAGTAAAACATATGAGCCAACCATAAGGTGGCAGTTATTAATACTACCATAAGGCAGCAATATAGACACTGACCATAAGGTCAAAGAGAGTGAATTCTACCATAAGGTAGAATGTCCCCACCAACCATTTAGTTGTAATTGTGAAGCAGCCATAAGGTTGACTATCATAACTACTATAAGGTAGAATATATTATCCTACCATAAGGTAGAAGCCACTGAAGGATAAGCCCCTACCAAAAGTATAAATAGTGAACCTTTCTTTACTTAATAAAATTTATCTTTGTTCAGTCTTGTTAATCTACCTGTCCAAACAATCTCAATTATTAACAAAGAGAAACAATAGAAAGAAGTGGTAGACACTACCAAAGGCTATTCTAGTGATAAAAAGGTAAGCAGTTTCTTCATCTGGGCTTGAGCTCAATTTATTCCACAAGGCACTCATTGTATTGTTATTAGGCAAGTAAAGACTCCTTTCAAGTCAGTCTTAGGTGGTCTTCTATACTATCTAGGGTCTTTAGGGTATACTCCTGAGCATAGTTATCTATCTCTCAAGAATAAATTACAAGGCTTTTAGGTTGTGAATTCTATTGCTATGAAGGAATATGCCTAGAGCAGCAGTAGCTATAGTAATAGTATGTTATTAGCTACAGTATTACAATAAACAATTTTATTCATAAACAATATATTTTATTGATAATACAATTTGATATTGAGGTATCCACAAAAGGAA
This sequence comes from Spinellus fusiger, assembly GCA_025094145.1. Classification (NCBI taxonomy): domain Eukaryota; kingdom Fungi; phylum Mucoromycota; class Mucoromycetes; order Mucorales; family Phycomycetaceae; genus Spinellus; species Spinellus fusiger. Next base: position 144,739 of record JALLLS010000042.1, on the reverse strand, counting down.
AGAAAGATTTAGATACTTGCAAACCTTTGATTTTAAACACAGTTCCATAAAAGGCAATATATTTTTTTATGTAAAGGGGATAGCATGTATCTGGTTAAAAGCCAGTAAATCTCCTGGTCTGTAGACTACATGTTGGAGCCTTATAGTTGGTTCATTGAATAAGCACACCATTATAGAGCCATCTATTATGTCTTCACTTTTAATTGCCTTTGATAGGTCTTATTTAATCCACTAAGGATTTATAGATGAAGGCAGCTCATTAAGTGTCCAATAATAATTTGAGCTTAGAAGGTTGATTTGTAGTTACAACCAATCAGTGAGATGATATAAAGATGTACTATGGTATATGTGTGCACTCAAGCTTTCATAGAGTATTCTGAGTGTCACTCTATGAAAGCATACTACTCATGTTGACCAATTCATGAAGAATCTTTGGATTGAAGTTGGATCACAACAATGTTACTTATGTGCACTCAAGCTCTCATAGAGTATTCTGAATGTTACAGCACACTACTCATGTTGACTTATTCATGAAGAATATTTGGATTGAAGTTGGAACACAATTGTGATGACCTAATCTGAACACTCCTTTTTAAACCATTTCCCCCCACCATCAATACCACTCCTTTATTTCACATTACTTCTATGTCACTGATCATACACTCCTTTATTATTTGTATAGCATATGTCACTTAGTAATTGGATAGTACCATAGAAACATTTATATAAATACTTATCTAATTGTCATAATAAAATCCACATTCTGATATCTGTTATCAGCCTATACTATCTACTATATCTTGTCTTATTTGCACAACACCTAGTACCTTCTCCCTACCTGTTTCCAGTGGTCTCTTACAACAATGCTTAGTGCCCTTTATTACAGATATCTGCAAACCTTTTGATTTTAAACACAGTTACATATAAGGTAAGTTTTCTTTTACTTAAAAGGAAGGAGATATCACTGCTTAAAGGCCAGAAAAATCTCCTGGTGTGTACCTTGTTATCCTCAGTTTCCTCTTATCACTGTCTCTACTTTCGGGTTTAGTATTATTGTGTTTAAATTGGTAACTGACAATCTTTTGAGCTGACGACATGGTGAAATGGTCAACACATCGGCCTCCGGAGCCGAAGATTGCGGGTTCGAGTCCCGTTGTCGTCGTCTATTTTTGTTATTATTTACAGTATTTTTACTTAGTTTTTGGACCTTTTCAAAAAAAAATTCAGACATTCTCTTTTCTTTTTTGGACAATTTCCATTTTAATTTCAGACATTTATGAAAGGAATTTCAGACTATTTTAATTTAATCTTATTAAAAAGACATCTATCCCAATAGGTTTCAGCATGTCTTACCCATCTGTTGTGTTCCAACTTCAATCCAAAGATTCTTCATGAATTGGTCAACATGAGTAGTATGCTTTCATAGAGTGACACTCAGAATACTCTATGAAAGCTTGAGTGCACACATATACCATAGTACATCTTTATATCATCTCACTGATTGGTTGTAACTACAAATCAACCTTCTAAGCTCAAATTATTATTGGACACTTAATGAGCTGCCTTCATCTATAAATCCTTAGTGGATTAAATAAGACCTATCAAAGGCAATTAAAAGTGAAGACATAATAGATGGCTCTATAATGGTGTGCTTATTCAATGAACCAACTATAAGGCTCCAACATGTAGTCTACAATTAGGTAGAACAGCTACACCAACCATAAAGCTACACCTATGTAAACTACCATAGGATAAATCATCTACACCAACCATATGGTTGCATCTATCAATAAGCTATGCCATAAACTAATCATTAACTACCAAAAGGTAGAATACCACCAAAGGATAAGCACCTACAAAAAGTATAAATAATGAACCACTCTTCACTTAATAAAAATTATCTTTGTTCAATCTCATTACTTTCTACTTGTCTGAATAATCACACCATTCTTTACAATCTTCTAAAGTAATCTGGTTGCAAGCTTCTGTAATTTGTGGAGTAAGTGTGTCTGATTTATCTAGAGGATTTCTTCTGATAAGCTTTTTGATTTTTGACCATCATTCTTCAGTGGGGTTCAAAAAAGGTGAGTAAGGTGGCATAAAAAGAGGTCTATAACCTCTATTGTTAATGGCATTGATAATGTAGTAAGAATGATGAATTCTACAGTTATCTAAAACTATAAATATGCCCTTTTTGTTATGCTTATCCAAAACATCCATTGCAGATTCCATAAATTTTACAATGTGGTAAGCTGTAGTGCCTTTTGGAAGTTGTTTCAGCTTTGATATATCTTGGGTAGCAGCTTTTCTTTTCTTGCTTGTGTGTTGCTGGGGAAATTCCTTTTCAATTTTTTCTGCATCTGTTTTTTTCAAAGGCTCAACTTTTAAAAAGTTTATAACACTAAATGAAGCAATACAGCCAACAATGCTTATATTAACACTCTTTTGGGTATGAACTTTCACAATTGCTGGATCACCTTTCTTTGACCATGCACAATCTTTAATCATTTGAGTGTGGAATTTGGTTTCATCAACAAATACACAATTATTTTGATAATCAATGCCAGCTGCTTTCCATTGAGTAATGATATCAAAACAAAGTTTGATAGTCCTAGGTGCATCTTGTTCAGCTGTATATTTTGTTGCTTGCTTTAACAATAAAGCACATTTTTCAACAATATGCCTATAAAGCCTACTGACAGAGACTTCCAGCCTAGGAAATGCCTCACACAACTTTAATCTTGCTTCTTCAAGGATAATTGACAGATTTTTATCAAAGAGTTTGACTAGAAATGCTGAGTGTTGAGAGAATAGTTTCTTTGGTTTGTTATTTGTTTTTTTTTGGATTGTTTCCAGGCAGAACAGTGCCATTACTAACATTGAATCTATTTATTAATTCATATGCAGTGCTTTGAGGAATACCACACAGCATAGTGGCTTTTGGGACTGACATGCCCTCTTCTTGCTTTACATGAATAAACCATTCTATCTGATCTTGGGTATATTTCTTATATCTGTTTGACTAATATAATGATACAGCACCCATGTCCTCAACAATGTTATCCATAGCTTCTGTCATTTGTGTTGTTTGATTTTGCAACATCATGTCAAAATCTATAATCATCTCAATATTGCCATACTCAGTTGCTGTAGTCTCTAATTCCATCTTTTTATCAGTATCTTCTGTCAAGTATGTATCTTCTAATGGTTGGTATTTAATATAGTCCATCTTTTTATTTAGTTCAGTTTTTTTTAAAAAAATAATATTATAAATGTGAAGTTTAAGGAGATAATAAAATAGGTTAAAATTTACTGCTTCTCTGAAATAAGAGTTTGTCTAAATTAAGTAAGGAAAAAGTCTGAAGATAAAAGAAACTTGTCCAATAAAAAATTGGAATTGTCTGAATTTCCTTTTGTAAATGTCTGAAATTAGAATGGAAATTTTCTGAATTTCCTTTTATAAACGTCTGAAATTAAAATGGAAATTGTCCAAAAAAAAAAGAGAATGTCTGAATTTTTTTTGAAAAGGTCCAAAAACTAAGTAAAAATACTGTACTAACATATTTTATCAACTCTATTAACTGTGAATAATTTTTTTTATTATATAGCAGCCTGTAAAAAAGCACTTACAACTCCTACCAGCTGTATCTGTGTTTTCTTGGCTAGCAAAATTTTTTATAGGGCATGTGCCATATAGCTTTTTTTTGTATTCTTTATTGAATAGGCTGACACGTTATGACATGCAGCACTTGGAATAGTAGTCACATGGACAAAAGAAGAGAAAGGAAACTAGCTATGATGAATAGTACATAAGAAAGAGAGAGGGAAAGAAAAAAAGAAAAAAAACTTCAAGACACCATAGAGTTCAGAGCCATCACTTAAGAAGAAGCCTTACTTGCCACAACACTAGTGTTAAGAATCAGAGGCAAAATGAGTGCTTGGTAATGTTCAAAAAATCAGAAACAAAAGGTGTATTTGTAATATAAGAAATATATTTTGCAAAGCTTTCTTCTATCTAATAGATGGATAGCTTATATACTTTTTCTATCTGCTACATTAGTCTATATAGAATTACAAAAGCAATCACTTCCAAAAACATAGGAAGGATTTCTAGTATATTAATATGCCATGGATCAAATACTTTCATATTTTTAATAGTAAAATAAAGGTATATTTCTCAAAGATCCAAAGTGTGCATCTGCTCTCACTATTTATACTATTCTACATTTTTACATATATACAGTGCCTTGTAGAAATCTTACATAGATTTTTTATTTTCCAATATACTTCTGTAATAGGAAATACTCATTCTTTGTCATAAAAACACACATTAAACACACAGTAGAGACTTCAAAATTGGATGAAGTATAAAGAAGGTCAACAGAATATTATATACAAGTTTATTGGGTGGAAACCCTTAATATTTTGTGTTTCCACCATTGGCCTCAATGATGGCCTTACATCTCTGATGCATGCTGGAAATGAGGGTGTCTGTGGTGTCCTTGGGGATTTTCTCCCATTCTTCCAACAGAAGCACCTCCAAATCCTGGAGAGTGTTTCTTGGGGTCATCCTCTTGCAGATAGCCCTGTCAAGCACCTCCCAAAGGTGCTCTATGGGGTTGAGATCAGGGCTCTGGGAAGGCCACCCCTCCATGGTGGCAATGGTCTCTTTTGCCTTTCACAACCTGGACTCTCTGCTCTTGTGGCAGGAGGCGTTATCCTCTTGAAGAACATAATCTACCTCTGGATTCAGTGCCTTGAGTTGGGCCAGCTCAGGTCAGTATTCCTTCTTCAAGATCTCAATGTATCTTGCACTATCAATACTGCCCTTCACAGGCACCAATCTCCCAACACCTTCACCAGAGAAAGATCCCCACACCATTACACTGCCACCTCCAAACTTCACAGTGGGCTTGACGTTCTTTGGGAGCAGTCCTTCATTCACTTTTTGTACTACTCTGGTATGGTTGTTGGTGGTGACCAACTGGTATCTGGACTCATTGGACCAGATAACCATCTTCCAGTTGTCCTTGGTCCAGTGGAGGTGGGCCTTAGACCAAGCAAGCCTCAGCTTCTTGTGCTTCTTGGTCAAATAAGGCTTCTTGACCACCCTGCAAGATAACAGGCCAAGCTTCTTCATCATCTTTAAGAAAGTGGTCATGGACACTTTGGTGGTCATCTGGCTGAAAAGCTGATTCATTGTCTGGAATGAATCTCTTGCCACTTTGTGGGCAACTTCTCTCTTGTCCCTCTCTGTCAGAATGGACTGGCACCCAGTGCTCTTTTTGGCCTTGAAGCAGCCAGTTTCCTTATATCTCTTTACAATAAAGAAAACCAACTGTGCACTGACTCCAAACCTAGCAGCAATGGCAACCTGCCTGGTCCCATTTATGGTGGCCTCATGAGCAATGAGGCATCAAGTGAAGTCATTGATATTTTTCTTCTTGTTTCCACAAGGTCTCATGGGTTGGTTGGTGGTGTTAGATGAGGTAGACATTATGGTGGAAAAGCAATAAATGAGGAATGTTTAATAAAAAAAATTAAGGAAGAAATTAGGGTCTGAATTTGAAATCTACATATGTTTTCCATGAGCCACTATAGAATTACTATAACTTGGCTCTTTTGTGTAATCAATATTACCCCAAAAGAGTAAAAATACAAATTGAAAAACTCAACATAAGTAACATCCATCCATCAGCAACAATCCCTATCCACCCACATAGTATACAGTACACATTGGATACACCAACTATGGATCTTGGCCAACCACCAACCATCAAGCAACCTCCTGTACCAGCACCTGTCAGACCCTTTGTGTCTGAGGCCACCACTGCCACCACCATTCCTAACTCAGACAGCAGAAAACCCAGACTACTTGCCAAATGCACTTGTGCAAATACTTACAAGTATCAAATGACTGAGGTAGAAAAGTCTGATACCTTCACCCAGCAGATGATGGCATTTCTGTCAGATATTCAGAGACAAATTGCAACAATTGGACTCTGCATCCAGGAATTGGAAGCACAAGTCAAGGTCAAGGATGTCCTTATTACATCTCTCCAGGCTCAGATCAATGCCAAGAGTGCAGATAATGCACCCAAATCACCTCCCACCCCTACTCCCACACCCATCCCCACAGCAAAACCCACAGATGCCATAGAAAAGGCTACTGTCACTTATGCCAACATGGCTAAAAAGAACTACTCCCCACCAAAGAAGACAGCAAAGGCCAGAGCAGTGCTTAGAGCACAAACAGTTTGGGCCTTACAAGAGCCTACTGGGCCCTCAGTATACAACTTTGTATACTTGCCCTGTTGCTGCTACCTCAAGTACAGTCAGATCCACAAGATGTTGGGATCACTGAAGATCCAACAGTCATGGATCATAGACATCCACTTCCCTGCAAGGGGCACAATTGCACTGCTTGTACATGGTAGCTTCAAGCAAGAACTCAAGGAGAAACTTGAGAAATCAAAGATCAAGCCACAGGCAAGCTTTGATCCAGTAGCTGCAACAGTGATTGCAGACCCTAAGCTCCAGCAGGAGTCAGATAGCACCAAGGCTGTAATGGCCCAAAAACTCTTTGAGCAACAAGTGTCCAACACCTGTCTTTGTGCCCCCACTCATTTAGGGCACAGTATTGCTTGCCACTTTGGCTCAAGCATTACCACACCCTGTCTATCCACCATTGCCTTTGAGAAGCTCTTGGCAGACCTCAAGGCCAAGGCCACAGTCACCAGCCCTCCCTCCACCCTTGAAAAAGAAGCCCTCTAGGCATTTGGGTCTGACTCAGCCATGGAAGGAGTCAAGGGAAACAATCAACACACCCAACAAGACTTGTAAATAGACCAATCTTTGGTCTATTGAAAGCTTGTGGGATTAGGCTCAAACTAATGTCTATGTCTGCATTGTCATTTACTCTCATTTCTCATATTTCTCTTTATTTTTTCCCTCATTTTGAGGTTTTATATACTCTTATCTTTCTGTTTCTTTTTTTCCTTACATTTATTTTTTCCAATTTTGTATTTGAAAGTGTTTATATGTATATCTTAATTGTTCAAAAGTTCTCATAGGGTGGCTAACATGCCCAATGTGCAAATAGCAACCAACACCCAAAAATAAAAATACTTTGAACTATAGAATTACTATAATAACATGGCTTCTTCTGCTAAAGAATCACAACCTAAGGGCAATCCCCCTGCAACAAACACCAGTTGGGCTAGCATTGCTGCCAACAAAACAAACACTTCTCTGCCTCTGAGCAACACTCAAGGCATGAAAACATACAAGACTCATGTTTGACATAGTGCATACTACCCAGGCACAGTCATCTTTGATGTGAGCAAGATCTTACCCACTCACCTCCAGGTATATGAGGCATTGTTTAAGCAATACCCCAAGAGACTTGGTGCCGCTTCCCAGAAAGAAGGGAAGAAGACCATCTTCAAGGTTGGATTTGCACCTGATGACTATGAGAGCATCAGCAGGGCCTGCAAAAAGGGGCTGTACTTCAAAAAGGTCAATGCAACTGTAGTTGGTGTCTTGGCTCTTGAGCCTAAGGTTGATATAAGAAAGGTATCCCTTTCAAGACTCCCTTTAAGGGACCCACAGACTGTCATAGATGGGATCAAGGACACAATGGTTCACTATGGCTGAGTCCTGGATGCAGGTGTCCTTTATGACATAACATATTGCACTTACGTGGGTACTGGCTATGTGGTCCTGGATGTGGCCCCATATACAGATTCAGAAGGTGACCTCATCACCTTTGAGCAGCTCCAACACAACATCCCTTGGCTGCAGGAGGAGATGGCAATCCATGCTGTCACTAGCACCCTCCCCAAGTGGTGCCATTACTGCCAAAAAGATGGCCACAAGAGAGACACTTGCCCTATTTGCCCTACCAACAACCGCAATTGCTGGTTGTGCCAAGAAACTGGCCATTCTAAGGCCAACTGTCCTTGCAGAAATGCCCACAGCACCAAGACCCACAAGCACCAGCCCTCTATGGAGGTAAATCCAGAGGTTCAAGCAACTGCTGTAGTGAACACAAAGGAAGAGAGGGATGATCCAATGGAGGGTCAAATGGTCCCAGAAAGCCCCAAGAAAGCCCCAGAGCCCCAGGTAGTAACAGCAGTATTAGCTGTGGAAGGGGAGGAGGAGGAGTTGCTCTCTCCAGGCCATGATCACACCATGGCTGAACAGGTCAACCAGGTTGAGGAGCAACCTCAGATGGAGACCCCTGCCACCAAAAGGCAGAAGACAAAGAAGCTCTTCCCTAGATTGACTAGGTCTGCTTCTTCTGCTACCACCAAGCACACCACCCACATCCCTGGAGTACAGGCCAAGCCTGCTTCAACCCCTTCCATTCTTTCTGCTGGAACAACACCAGCAACTACACTAACATCCTAGGATGTTGGCTCTTCCTCTTTCTGTCAGCATTGCCAGCATCAACTGCAATAGCTTGACTAAAATGTCTGATCCTTCTTGTTGTTCAGACTTCATTTCCTTTCTTTGACAATCCTCTTTCAACATCATTGCCCTTCAAAAAACATATATCACATCACCTCAACTTGCCACCCTCCTTCACCAACAATTCTGTGCCCACTCTTCCCTATGGACATACCATTGTGGTATTGTTTCTCTCTCTCCTCACCTTCATTTCAACCGCATACCCTTACCAGAGGATGATTGCACCCTGCTGGTCAAGGTAAGTCATGTTTTTTCCTTTTATGATCCTTTCTATGTCCTTGTTCTTTATGCCCCTGCTAGTTCTCTTCCTCAATGAAGAGACTTTTTTCATAACCTTTGTTCCTTTTCTATTTTACACAACCCACTCATTTGGGATTGCCTCTTTATTATGGGAGACTTCAACATGTCTCTTCACACTCCCTCTACTCATCCTCTTCTTATACCCTGGTGTGAATATCTCTCTTCATACTTTGTGGACTGTCACTATGCCCCTCCTTCTCTTCCATTACCTACCTTTAGGTGCAATGCCACTATCCTCTCTACTATTGACTATATTTATACCCTCTCCTCTCTTTCTTCTTCCCTTAAGTCATCCAATGTTGAGCTGGTCTCATCCTCTTGGACTGATCATTCTCTTCTTTCTGCCTCCTTCTGCTTGGGTATTTTGCCCAGTGGAAAAGGCACCTGGTGTGCTAATCCTCTCCTTGTCTCCAATCCTTCCTTCAAATAACAGCTCTGTTCCACCCTCACCAACCTCTTTCCTTCTCTCACTTCTCCCTCAGCACAAGTCAATTGGGAAACAGTGAAGCAGGCAGTGCAACGTATAGCCAAGAAGTTTAGCCAGAAGCATGTTCCATGGAGAGACAAGCAATTGAAGATGCTGCAGAGTAAGTGTAACAAGCTGCTTTGTAGCAAACCTCCTCTTGCCATTCTCCACTAAGTCCTTCCTTCCCTTGACCAGCAAATTGCCACCCTCCAACAGGAACTGGTGGATATCTCATCTCTTTGAGCTGGCAAATGTTGGCAAGAAAAAGGTGAGAAATCTGCCAGTTTCCTCAAGAATACCATCTCCCAATGTGCCTCTCAGCAACATATGCCCTCCCTCCAACATCCAGTCACCAACGGCCTATGCACCACTCCTTCCACTATGACAGACACAGCACATTCCTTTTATACAACCCTCTTTTCCCCTGAACCCACCGACCCCACTGCCACATCCCAATTGCTGGATCACATCACTCCCAACTGCCAACTCACAGCAGAACAACAATCCTTCCTTCTCCTTCCCTTCACCATCCTTGACATCTGTGACAGTGTATCTTGCAGCCCCAAAGCTAGCAGTCCTGGTCCAGATGGTCTTCCTTATCCAATCCTTTCCCTTGTTTATGCCCACCCTCTCTATGCCACACTCATTACCCATCTTTACAATGATGCCCTTTCCCTCTCCCTATTTCCCTCTTCTTGGATGGACACTACTATGTGCCTCCTACCCAAGAAAGGTGATCTTACCCTCCTTCACAACTGGTGCCCCCTTTCTCTGATCAATTGTGATGCTAAAGTGTTTACATAGATGCTGAACTCTAGAATGGTCTGGGTAGCAAAGACACTCATTAATCCCTACCAAACTAGCTTCCTCCCTTCTTGCTTTATTGCTGACAATGGTCTAATGATCAAGTTAGCAATAGAGCATGCCTCTTCCTCTCATTCCCCCACCATTGGTGTCCTTCTCAACCAAGAGAAGACTTATGACCATGTCCATCTTTCTTACCTCCAGTCCATCCTTACCTGTTTTTGTTTCCCTTCTTCCCTTGTCACCTCCCTCTTTTTCAACACAAAAATCCACATCAATATTAATGGGCACCTTTCTCATCCTGTCACCCAAGCAAGAGGTCTCAGGCAGGAAGGCCCATTATCTCCAGTCCTTTTTAACTTTGTCCTTGAACTGCTCCTTCTTGCCATCCAAGATGATCCTCTCTTCAGAGGTCATTCCATCCCCTATGCCTCACCTCTCTTATGCCTCAAATTACTTGCTTATGCCAACAACATCCTTGCCTGCCCCAGCACACTCTCCAACCTCACTTGCCTTTGCCACCACCTTGACACCTAAAGCCTTGCCTCCAACGCCCATGCTAACCTTGACAAAACCCATGCCTTTTCCCTCTCTGGTGCTCCTCTGCCTGAATGGCATGAGCCACTTACAAGAGCTGGTATTCCCTCTTGGATAGACCACTCTTCTCTTTCTCTACTCATTTACCTTAGTTATCCCCTCATCCACACTTCTTTACAATGCAACACCTATGCCACCCAACTTCTTGCCACCATCCAGCAAGCACTCCATTCATTCACAACGATTCCTGTCAGTTTGAGGTAGAGCCACTGTGGTTAACACTTTGGTTCTCTCCAAGCTCTGGCATGTTCTCTGTCTTTTCTGGTTTCCTGTCTCCTTTTATGCCAAGCTAAAATCTATGGTAAGTAAGTTCCTGATGAGAAGGATGTTTCCTCCCATCAGCTATGTCAACCTATGTCTCCCTTGTCACTGTGGTGGTCTTGGTGTGCTAGATCCGTCCACTCAACAGGCCTCACTCCAGTTTTGTTGGCTCCCTCTCCTTTGTCCTGTCACCCAATATGCTCCCCTTCCAATCCTCTGGCTTTGTGCCTATTTTTCTTATTATATGTCTCTTTCTTTTCTTTTTTCCTGCTTTTTGTTCTGCTTTACGTCTGCCCCATTCACATTCATTTAATCTTCTTTTCTTGGCTTTTGACCATCTTCCCCTCCCACAATTGTGCAGTGACTTGTCTCCTGCTACATGTCTTTGCCTTCCCCTGTCATCCATATGTATATCATCAACCACTGACCCCACTCCAGCTAGTCCAGGCCTCAAAAACCTTACAGTTGCCAATGCTTATTATTATGACCTCCCCACACAATCCTTACAATGTTGTCCTTGGACAGATTGGCCAATGCGCCCTTACCTTCTCTCTCATTTCTTCCATGATGTGGATAACCATCACATCATCCACTCATGCACTCCTCATATGAACCCACAGTCATCATATCCTGATACTGTGGATATGCCTTCTTCTCCCCTAACAATATCCTTATTCAACTTGCCACTTATGCACTCATTCTCATTACAAGTCTTCCACTCACTATGCTATACAACACCTATGCCAAACTCTTCTCCTGCTGCCTTGCTTCCACCCAACAAGTGGAAAGCCTTTTGGAAGGCACCTATGCCACATGTGGCAAGGAATGTTTGGTTTTGCCTGTTGTATGGCAAACTGTCCACCTTGTCACTCCTACACCACATTATGCCCACCATCGTCCTGTCTCCCTCTTGCCGCCTATGCTCTCACCCTTGCCACAGTCCCAAACATTTCTTAGTGACTTGTCCAAGGGTTTGGCCTGTCTGGATGTCCGTTTTGCCATATTGGCTCAACATATACACTCCTTTGCAAGCAGATACTATCTGATATTTACATTCCTTTTCTCTTCCTCCCAATGGACCTCTGACTAGTAGTCAAGTCTATGGAGTGGTACTACAGGCAATTTGGCATGGCTACTGGGCCAGCCACTTCCACAACTCTCCTTTCCTCACCTCCACTGTCTCTGAACATGCCCAATCCCTTCTTACCACCCTTACCCACGAAAACAAAGACATGTCATAGTCTAGTGTTTATTTTTTAACTTTATGCCCTTTTCTCCTATATACTCCTTTTGTTTAGCTAGTTTTTTTTTCTTTCTTTTTCTGTTATTTTAATTTTCTGCAAGTGACTTGTGTCCAATATGCTTTCCCAGTCAGACCTCTCAGTGCGACGTGTGACTGCGTAAAGACGCTCAATATAAAGTGTCTTATACAAAAAAAAATTACTATAATAAGTTCTCCCGAAATAGGTGACTAGGTCTACCCATTTCCAACACCATGAAGAAAAGGAACAGAGTCAAATATAAAGGCCCAGTGGGCATGCCAAATTGCCTGCACTATAGCAGTCACCACCAGAACACCAAGGTTGGCGTCTGGCAGAGAAAGAGGGCAACAAGAAAACAAAGACTGAACATCCTTGAGACTCCAAGAGGGATGCCAACGATAGAGAACAAGACTCCACACACGCCTCTTCTCAGGACAGAGAAACAGAAAATGGTCTTGATTTTCCACCAAAGAAGAACAGAAAAGGTAAGAAGAAAATTGGACAGGCAGGACACAGTGCATTCTACTGCGTGTAGGCAAACGAAGCGTGTGCCATATAGCCAAAAATAAAATAATAAAAATATTTAATCTACATCATACAAAAAATATAAACATGCATCAGGCTACAGTATGGCTAATAAAAAAAAAGCTCAAAATAAGTATTGTTTATTATTTACAGAAGCCAAAGTAGCTTTGCCAGCAAGTTAATCATCCTCTTCTTCTTCACCTGCAGATGAATCATGTGCATCAGAATCATATTCTTCAGGTACATCGCTGCCACTTTCATCAGGTGCAAAGTCCTCATCAGCTACAAAAAAAAAGATGTTAGTGATTCTCCTCTCCTTATGACTCTCTATAGAGAACTTACGACTCTCATCTTCATCATCAATCTGACTTGGCATTCTAACTTCAGTTCGTCGTTTCTTACGGCTGTTATCATAGTTGTCATCTTCATCTTCTATTCCGTCATCAATATCTGTATATGTAATGATTGTCTCTTCATTATTCTCAGTCTTGATCTTGATCTTCTTTTGTTTTATAAAGTCCTCGAGGTTAGCATATTCTTCACGATTAATACTGGAGAACTGAATGTCATTTCCACTCTTCATATGAAACTTCATATCAAAAGTACGTGAGCTGGCCCCAGATGATGTACCAACACGTGAGAAGGTAACAATACTGATTTCATGAAGAGGAATAAAGGTAGGAGGCTTTGGTATAAACAGGAAGCTTTTTTCCAGCGGGTACAGATAGCCTTCATTTGCCTTCATAGAACACTTAAGGGCATGGGCACCGTGATGACTAGAAAAGAGCATCATCTGTCTTTGTCCACACACTTTTCTACCCTTACCTTCGATAAGCACCTGGTACTGTCACTTTTCTACCAGTCAATGAACGGAAGATTGTACTGATAACTTCATAGGTGGGTGCTTCATAATGCTTTAGTAATTTGTTATCATATTTCTCGTTCATTGTTGCCCTAACAAGCTATTTAGATACAACTCTATTTGATTATCATGGATATTGTGTACATACTCGTCCAAGTTCAGTTCAACATCCACTTCATCTTCACGCACAAATTGGAAAACAAGGAAAGGGTATTTCGTTTGACCTTGACGTAAAGGCGGATCCAAGCCAATCTATAGAAATCACATTCTCCCTTGTGAATGCTTGCACACGTAGCCCACACTTTTGTCTACTTACAACAAACAATACATGTACTTCATCAGGCTTCAATAACAGGAACAGCTTGATAATACTGGAATATTGAATCTTGTAGTCGTAGGTTTTTCCACGTAAACGAAGAAAATCCTGGTACATATCGATATTGTAGCGACCACTAGTATACAAAAAGAGTGTCAATTTATGATCTACCCCTACTGATCCATCCTTACCGAGGAGTAAGACAAAGTACTTCCTGGAACTGTACAATATTTTCTGTTGTCATTTGACTGAATTCTAACTTGGACTTGACGTTCTCATAAAAGACCATGTCTGCATTGACTTCTTCTTCATCCCCATCTTCCTCATTGTTGTCTGTCTCCTTAGCCACTGTGCCGGGAATATAAAAGGTAACATCCATCAATTCATCAATCTCTCTGGGATTTACGCCTTCAGGTGCAGGTTGTCCAGGATCAACAAAGTTAATAGACACTTCATTCTTTCCTGGCTTATTAGCTCCGATGGCTTGTGCAAGTGGTAATTCAAACATTGTCTTGTTGGTGACATTAAAGACAAGATCAGATCCTATGTTTCCGTGAGTTGTGTTTTCCTGCTTAGACATTACCTTGGAAATCAGTCTTTCCCCAATTCCATCCTTTGACACTGAGTTCTTTGGACTCAAGTACCATTTTGTAATAAAGCTTAATAGTATCCTTCAAAGTATCAAAGTCCTGTTCATGGTGAGTTGACTTTATACATTAACAAGCCAACCTCCAATTTGAACCCATCGAACTTGGAAACAGTGTTGTCTTTGTTGGTAATACGCAACTGGTAGCCTCTTGCTGCTCTGATCCAAGACACTTTCTTAAGATCTTCAGCACTGATAATATTCGCTTTATCGTCAGACGCCTTCCATCCAACTGCAGTGGGAGCAAGACGGAATCTTCCTGTTTCTGGTTTGATACCACAGAATATACCGTTAAAGTCAATATGTTTTCTTTCTGACATGGAAATAAAAAAAACAAAAAACAAATAAATAAACAAGCCAACAAATAAATGTAAGTACTTTTTTTTTGTCGTGCCTCGCTGTTTTCCCTATTGGGACGCGTGTTTGACGTCAGCTCATTGGAATCCCGCTCAGTGCAGAGGGAACATCTTCCATTGACTACTTGTCCTTGTTAGTATGGATTTCTCGCCGTATAAGCCCTCGCCTGACGAAGACAGAACCCAAAGACTAAAGAAAGAAAGAAATCATCAAAAGAAAAAGGAAAAATCCAAGAATGTTGATACATTTGTGCCATCTCACAATGTCTTTTCTTCAGGAGAGCCTAATGTAGGAAGCTCATCTGCCTCTTTCTTGGAACAAGGACTCTATGGCGATACGGCTGGACTGGGAGGCAGTTTACGAGGAGCTTCTTCAGATACGCTGCGTGTCAACAAGTACGAAACTTCCTTACCCATTCGAGTGGATATTGAGGCAGCACTTGCTTATGTACTAGGACCCATTACAGGTACTATGGACTGTAGGTATGGTGATTGATGCTATGGGTTTAGGTCTTTTACTGCTTGTGCTAGAGACACAAAATGATTATGTGAGATTCCATGCTTGGCAGGTATTTTGTTAGCTTACTTACACTAAGAGAGAAAGAGAAAGAAGAGCTTTCCTTTGGATCTAACATGGTGAGTGATTAGTCTTCCATGGTGTTTTTGGCATTGATGTGTCTGCACTTTTTTATCGTGTTCATCTCCAGTGTCCTTTCATGGATGTTGTTGATGGCAAGTGTGGCGCTCCTTCTTTGGCTCACGTAAGAGATATCTATCTACATTTCTATCTATCTATCTATCTATTCTATTCTATCTACATTTCTATCTATTCTATTCTATCCTATCTGCTAGTGTGCTGTCTATTCATCATTGCATTACAGATACCATGCTTATTTGGACGGTGCTTCTTTGGAAAGATATGAATTGCCCTACTTTGGGCCAATCGCCTCAGACTATGTTGATTCTGAGTAGAGTGTGATTCAAAAATGCTTCTACATTTCTATATTATACCTTGTTCTTGTCATTGTTATCAAGTCTAATAGTTATCTCTCATGTCACTTCTTTTCATCCTTTCATAAGGAAATTAAAAGAGCGATCCAGCAGACCTTCTGTTATTTGCCATTGAGCTATACGAGTGTTCATGAAAACCCCATCCACAAAGGGAGTGTGTTTAGCAATAGGGAGTGTTTATTTCTTAAGACCACACCATATAGTCTTGATGCTAAATGATAGAGTAGCTTTGATATAAGCTATTCTCATCTGCATAAAGCGTTCTTATAAAGTGCAGGGAGTTATTCCATTCTGTTATCAATACCACCATCAATACCACCATCAATACTATGATCCCATAAGAAATTGGAGCAGACTTCCCTCTAGTCTAGAGGATTCAAAGCAGTCCACTCAACAGTCCATCTACCCAAGGCAGTAGGGTATTTTTTGGTACATCACGTGAGAAATACAAGTTAAGGGTCTCATGGCAGATCTGCTGGTGATAAATTCATAATGAACCAAAATTTCCTTCTTTGTATTGTCTTCACGCGGAAAAGTACATTTTTACCAGCCTGTAGTTTCTTTATAGATAAAAAGCAAGAGAAAAGAGATGCACACTAATGAAATGAATTTGGATCAACATAGTGGTGATCGGCACATCTACTTTTATGGAAACTACCAATGAAAAAAGATACTCTGTTATTTACTACTGCTTCACTGGCACGTTTCTATTGTCTTGGACTAGTGACTTGGCCGTATTTTCGTATTCTCCTTCTCTGATAGATAGAACAGATCGATTGTCTTACCAATGTGCTTAGAGTGCTAGTAACATCACCCATTTTAATCAGGGGAATTATAAATGTTAATTCAATACTCTTCATCTATGCACAGAATATTACATTTACAATAAATACAACGGCTTAATTACCACACCAGAACACTGCATAGTGTATCAATGATTACTCTTTTATTACTCATGGACTAGAGTGATAAGATCCGGGAGTATTTTCAGCCCACTCCCTCATCCAATAAGAATAGAAAAGAACCATAAACGCCCTTCATGGCACAAAGGAGAGGGCCAAGGCAGACACACCATCCCATTGGCATGATCATTGGCTCGTCTCGGTGTCCATTATCGATTGGCTCCATGTGAATACTGTATCTTTCAAACTACACAATAAACCACTATTTTATAACCAAGATATATCACGGTCTGGACACACAATTCTAAGCACTGACTGACTCATTGATTGACTTGCAGATAGGCGTATACTTTTGCCATTCATCCCTCATTTAAGCTTTGGGTCTATGCTAACAAAGCAATAAGTTTGAGTAACCACATGAATTATTCGGGCCATCCTAATAGCAGAATCTATTTCCGCGTAGAAAACACACACTCTTCTACACTTTAGTCACCATTGAACTAGGATCGAGGAGGTATCATGAATAGCCACTGTTCTCTCAACATCTAGTTCAGGCCACAAGGTCTTTTTGCTTGTAGGACATCGAGCCTTATATCCTCTTGAAGATGGACAATTGTTTCTGAATTAAATAACAAGGCATGGCATTTTAAACAGAAATATTAAGAATAGAATATCAGACCATCGATGCTTATTGTAATAATAGTAAAATGAGCTCTCTTCTACTACCGCGAAACATCTTGGCAGACTTCAAATAAGACACTCAGTCTCCGAATCTTTTTTTTTTCATTTTTTTTTCTTTCAGGGGCTGCTGTCAGTGAGTTCAATAGCATTGTTTGCCTGATTTATTGTATTGAGGGATTCTCCATAGAACAACGATTGTCTTTAGTATTTTAATATGTTCATTCCTTATCCACGTTTTATAGTCTTTATTGTCATAACAATAGACCCCCTTTTTTATCTTGTCTTGTTCTTTTCTACTTATTTTGAGTCTATTTTAGTGGGTTAAGGAAAAAGAAAGAGTCGCCTGACTCAAATCAAGCAGCGTTATCAGTGAGGATAAGATGAAGTCTTTCTATCCACTATCTCATGAACAATACACAATCGATTGAATAAGTAAATTCTCAGCTTCTTATCATTAAAATGGGCCTGTAGTCTATTCAATGTGAATAGATAAGATGGATATAAGGCTCAAAGGCATAAGATGAAACAAACAAAACTATAGCCTGAGTATCAAACATTAAGCCCTTTATTATTATAGTAATTATTATTATCATTATTATTATCATCATCATCTCAGAACAATTCATTATAAAAGATAAGGCCGATAAATAGATGAAAAGAGGGCTATACAAGGCTTTGCAAAGAGTTACATGGATCTCTTGCTCTTTTATTTATAGGACGTATCCAAGGAGTAAACGCTGTTCTTGTACACATGAAACAAAGCATTGTGCATTCTCGCAGACTTGAAGTTGGTCACTCAATCAAGTAAATTCCCTCCTTGAATCCCAACTTTGGGAAAACATCCCTGCCTTGCGTACTCTCGGACATGAACACTGTATCTTAAAAAATAACAAATCAAGTAATTGCCTTTCTTATTTCTTTCTATTTCTTTGTCTAGTTTTCAAAGACAGCACTAGCACAGAAAGCCAACCTGTCTTCCCATTAGACACAGTGAGGTTGAGACAGTTTATTTTCCAAGAAAAGAATGAGTATTTTCAGTCCAATAGACGAGTGAATTTCCTTTGGATAGGCACTGATAAAGAGGACGCAGAAGGAAACAGTCAGGGTTTTGTCTGATTCTTATTTCCTATCTTGCTGACAGAAGCACCAAGAATGTAGACATACGATAAAGAGGTGGGTGGAGAGATACACACACACACACACACACACACATGAATACATAAAAGACAATGCCATCGCTATTTGATTCGGAAAAGAAAGGTATGTCTGAATACCATATACGTCCAATCTTCATTCTCTCTCACCCCTCCCACCCCCTTTCTTATTCATTTATTTTTATGCTTTGGGAAGCACAGATAAAGCTTTTGTGAAGTGATGGATGACCAAATCATTACACACGCTTACCAAGGTCCAATGTTATGGCAAGGTAGAATTTCTATTGGAGAGGGATCATTTATCCTTTTATCCATCTTCTAGATAGAATGTAAATAGAATATAGATAGAATATAGATAGAATATAGACTGCTATAGACTGCTATAGACTGCTATAGACTCTGCAATAAATAAAGAAGAAACAGTCTCACTTTCTGACTGCAACCTGAGTCTATTGATTTTGACACTGCTGATGCCACTATAGGGTAGAAATGTGGAATTGTCTATCCACCTTTAGGGATGATTCAGAAAAAGGAAAAACAAAACCTGATGATGAGAGAGCTAGACATGCCATGACTAGCCAATCCCTCATCCCACCTTTTAAGACCCAATCAACTGATGCTAAAACCAATGTGTCTTTTTGTTAGACTGTTTGAAAGTGGTTTAGCCTAGTGGAGTGTATAGCTCATGCCCTAACAAAGGAGTAGTGTTGAGATCTATTGACAAAATGTCTATGTGGAACCCACACGACCTGAGTCTGTTCCATCGTAGCATTACTCATTCTTAGCCTATCAGAATCTCATTGAATGGTGTAGTCTAGTGCAGACACACCTACTGTAGTCTACCCACCTACCAGCCCACCCAGCCAACCCATCAGAAACAGTGATCTGGACACTTCAAAAGACAGAAGAGTGCTGGTAGCCATTTTAAGCAAGAATGAATTAAAGTTGATTGTTGAATCATTAAAGTGACACACCATCTGAAGAAAGTCAGGCACACTTGAAAATAAAGTTAAGCTCCAGCCATCCACACAAATATTACACACAGGAATTTGAGTTGCTTTAATAAACACAAGGGAAAATAAATAAATAAATAAAGATTAAAAGTAAGATACTATAATTATTATATGCTAGCATCAGGCAAATTAGCATAACACAACCTGGTGACAAGCGAGTCCATTATTATCTTAAAGAGGTTGTCGATAGAAAACAAGAGAACAGTGCCAGTTGAAAGGCCTATATGTACAGATAAACATGGATATGTTCGTAGTAGATTTTTGATATGTAAAGTAGTAAAGGGAATTGGATCAGGAAAAGAAGAGAGAAAACTTTCTTTCATATTTCCATTTCCATTTCCATTTTCATGTTCATTTCTTTGCTCACCGCTGCAAGGGGTGCGATGGACCAAGGCTGCTTCCACTTGAGCTTTCACCACTGGCTGCTGATATTCCTGAGGAGATGTCAGAGCCCATTCTAGTATGTGGGCGAACAGAGTGAGGTGGTGATCTACTCTGAGCTAGTCTTTTGCTTGCTGCTACTAGATAAGAGATAGCGTTGATCTTTAGTACAAGGAAGATGGAAAGAAGAAAAAGATTCCTTACGTTTTTTTGCTTTGTCTTCTTCATCCAAGCGCTCAATCACAGTCTTTGTCTTATCAAGCCACTCTTTTTGTTCATCTTTGCTACCTGCTTTTAATACATAGACTGTAGAAGAACCCATAAAAGTGGTATTTAAAGTATCGACACCTTGAAAAGAAGAGGTGATTTCTAGACAGTGTTCCCGGCCACCGGCTTCCTCAATGGACAGAGCACGAATGCGAGCACATTCCAGAATAATATGTCCTTTGTACTGTAAAATTGTACGTTTAGACTCTTGTTTGGGTCGTACGAACAATAATAGATCTGTGAACAAGATATAGGTTCTGTCCTCTCCACTTTTTGAGTTTGTTGCGATACGTGAGAGTTCTCCTTGAAGAACCAATCTTCGCTGTGCCTTGACGCCAAAAGGAGCGCCCACTAATGCCTGATGTATCATCAGCACTTGGTCCACGTTATCTGCATCTTTTACTCTAGATAGAAGGTTATTAAGGTTCTTTTATCGTACCAAAAAAAAAAACTTACTTTATTTTTATTTCGTCTGCCAGTCTGAGTATTTTCTGTTTGCAGGCAAGTAAACCAGCACAGTCCGGGTGCATGGGCGACGTAGCTTCTGCCAATTTGCTCATGATAAGCGCATAGCGATTGATACAGCCTGCAGGGATTTGTAGTAAAGACAGGAGAGTAGCTCCTTTCAATGCAGGATCTTTGTGGGCTGCCTAGAGATAAATCAATAAAGGACAAAATGAGTTTTACTTTCTTCTCATGCTGAGGAGGGCACAGTGTTTGTTTACCTCGACAAACTTCTTAAAGGGCTGATACCGCAACAGTCGCTCATAGGTAGTGACTGCAATATCATAGTTATCAAGGTAGGCACGGTAGTTGGATAAGGAAGAAAACTAAGTAGAATGAACATCCTGCTTCATCCTCATTTATCTTTTCATAGCTTACCCATGTCTTGAATACATCTGAAAATATCTGAGTGGGTCCCCATATCTGCATTCTAAAACGAGAGAATAAATGTTAGAAGAAAAAAAGAAAAAAAAAAGAGGTGTTACCGTTGCTCAAGACTAGCATAGATAGTTTGATGCGTTGTGTAGATATCGTCAAAATTACCGAATAGCCAGCGAATTTCTCGTTCGGTACAGATCATTTTCTTGATCCCAAGAAAACTGAAAGAAGAACTCTTTGAGGATTTCCGTAAGGGTTCCAGGAATACGTTCATGATGAGGTGAAGGGATTCAATGTACGCCTTTTCAGTAGTCAGCAGTTGTTGGATAATTGTTTCTCTTTTTCTATGTACTAATTCATGATCTGTTGTGACAAGATGATTACGCCCTTGGCATTAGATCATTTGCCGGTTCACTCGCTGTGTCACCTACCGATCAGACCATCGTCAATATCATCGTAGTCTAAACTCTCGATAATGTCGAATTGGCACTCAGAGTACTGGGCAATGTCTTGGGGTGAAATGGGCATAAGATAGCTGTTGGCATCCGAGGAAAACGAAGAGATCTGGGTCATATCTGTGTAGTAGTGGGTGTCGTAGCTGGAGGTACTTGTTTTTCTTGATATGTTGGTATCTATTTTAGAAACTGGAGGTGTTGATTGATTTGAAGAACGAGAGCTGTTCTTTGATTGGCTTTCATTTCTGAATTGAAAAGACATGAAAGAAGAAGGGGTGAAAGATGACACTAGTAAACTCAGGAATTAAGCTTTAATCCTAAAGAAAGCAGTCACCCTGATCAAGTTCACCATGACCCTAAGTGTTAAACTTGTGCTCACTTGCTTTTAAAACCAGGCTGATGTAATCCATCCCATAAGGGGGTATTAGCTCTCTTGTAACTGCCACACAGTTTGTGATGTTGAGATGAGCGTATAATTAACCAAATAGGATCCAGGTTACACGTTGTACGATCAGCAACAGGCTGTACGTTTCAATAACTAAAACGATATCATTGTTAATTTCTACCTATTTGATATTTTTCTAATTTCCATTCTGTTAATAGATGTGCTGTTATTATTGTTATTATTATCAGTGCATCGTGCCCTGATTAGCACTAGCTATATTGATAGCCATCTGGGACTATTTTTGGTAGATGACCATTACTGAAAGTGTGTTAATTTATGAAGATTATTACAAGTGACTTATAAGGGATTCAGCAAATGAGCCATCTGCTTTATTCTTTAACTATTGAATGGCTTGCAGATAAACAAAGAGGTGGAAATAGAAATAGGCCAAGTTGATTAGTCACAACACTACGTACCAAATGTGCTCATCTCCTTTTGCCACCAAAGAAAACACCAAGATAAGATAAGAAATAATTAAATAAACAGTAGCTACACTATTACAAAAATGGTTCTATATAATTCCATGACCAAGTCTTGTCTTTAAATGGATAGAACATTGGAAAATGCATGTATTTATTTTCTTGACCTACTACATTCTGTCAACGCCCTTTTTTGTTCTTCTTCTCACACTTCTTTTTTGCTTTTAAATATAACAAAATAGAATACTGTTCTTTTATCTGATATGCTGCAAGTAAATAAAGGTCGGCGAATCATCCATCTGCTTCACTGTTACGCGACACTGCACCATAAAAAACCAGCAAGCGGTGAGTGCCGCAATTACCGAGTATTTTTCCCCATGATGTAACATAAGAAAATAATTCTACATGTTGTGCTACTTGAAAATTTAGTTTATATTATGTTGATAGTGGCAGTGTCGTGTGATGCAGGCAGTGAAATGCAAGATATGTTTATCAGACAAGCCACCCTAGAACAAAGAGTATAAATATAATGATTGAAAAAGTGAGAATAAAAATGGTTATGCTCCATGGTAAAATAAGCCTTTGATTTTATCTTTGCCGTGTCACCTTTTCTAATTGGCTCATAATTAAAGTAGCATGAGCAAGACTTCAGGGTCATTAAGTAAGTGCTGCCATTGTTATTTCCATTTCCATTTCTATTTTTCAGTCACTATATTATACTATGAAAAATGGGATAGGCTATTCTCATCCATAAGACAGATTCATCTCACATGTTGAGAAGGGTTTTGAGAGCTCTGTAGGGCCATAGTAAAGCCATAATGATGAGCACCTAAATGTCCTACACATCCTACATACTGTGCTTGTTCAAGGGTCTGCTTTAGTGTACCCTTTTTTTTATATTTATTTATTTATTTAAATAGAATGGCTTAATAGATACCCTTTTGTATATGAAAGGGTGTTGATGGATTGGAAACGGTAATACTATTTGCAGTCTATTGACTTGACATGATCGATCTTACGTAGACATTTTATTTGATAAAGATGAACTATTATTATATTTAAGGGAAAGTTTAAACTTCAAGTCGTACATAGTGTACAGGATGTCTTTTTTAGTCTACTTGTTCACACTTTTTTACACTTTTTCACCTGTATACTTTCTTCTCTTGAAAATAAGAATGAAAAGATTCATTGATTATAAAAGAGTGTTCTATTGTATCCACCGGTATTTGCCATAACAAATGAATCAAAAGAAGAACAAGAAAAGAGTTGTATTCTCAATGATTGAATGTAAGGCTTGGGGGAATCTTTGGCCAATGTCTTGAAAGATAGGCTTATCTATCGCCCTAGATATAAAGGGTGATATATTTTTGCCATGTGGACAACAATAGCAGCAAAAAGGAGATAATCTGCTGCGCTCAGACTTTCTATGCATTGAATTTGAATACCCTCCTCATGTCAAATGGAGTAGATCAAGATAAAAGGCATGGTCTATTGCTTTTTCATTGTTCATTATCAAAAATAAAAAGGAAACATCAGCCTTTTTTCATTTAAATTCTATTCGATAAAAGAGTGAAATGTCATGCTTTTTATTATAGCATGCATAACACTACAGAGCAATGTGTTATTGAGGCGTGCACAGATGACAGTTTCAGGAAGAGTAAGCCAAAGTCCAACAGAAAAGAAGGTCAGAATAAATACCCACACCTCTGCATGTAAATTATTTTGATAATTAACTTATATTTGATAAAGAAAAGGTTTCAAACAAAATAGCTTATTACAGTGAACTTTAGCAATGCTTGCTACAGTTTTATTGCTGAGCTGATTTTCCATTTTTATACTTTGCCATTCTATTCTTGCGGCTCTATGGTTTCAATAAAAAAAAGCCAAACCAACAAAGGAGAAAGAAGAACGTGTCTTATTGTTTGAGGAACTTTCTTACTGTTAATTCTAAGAAACTTGTAGATTTTGAATAGTAAGCAGGCAAGTTATATAAATAACAATAATGTTATTCGGAATTTAAACTGTTGGAGGCATCTCTTAACAATGATTGTGGTAGTAATATACTCTTTATATTTATATAGAAGGAAAAAAAAGAAACAGATGACTTTATGAATAGAAAAGATTTGTTTGAAAAAATACTTGTCAAGAGTTGAATTTTAGATCAAGGTTTATACCTGTCAATTCAAATTACACAGAGAGCAAAAGGAATACACTAACACTGCATTTCTTGTTAAACATGATATTTCTTCAAGTGGTAAATTTAGATAGGGGTACATGGAATAAAAAAAAAACTTAATACTTGGAGACAGGTCTTTGTACAATACTATTCCTACATGTCAGATAAACTCACTTTGATGATACACGGAGATGTTTTTCCATGAATGTGTTATTATTGTTATTATTATAAAACCTTCAAGGATATATCGGCCATTTTACATTTTATCATCTCACCATAATTGTGATCTAGTGTGCTGTACTGATTTCATACTATAAAAAAGAAATCTATATTACCACCTTATCTCTTGCACTATCTAGTGTTATCTCCTTACCTGATAAAGAGTTCACTATATTTGACAGATGGAGAGAAGTAAACAAATGTTTAGACATGTAACATCTATTCTCAAGTACCACAGAACTATTGACAGGCAATAGAGAATACACTACTACCGATGGACCTCTTACTTCCGGTTCATTCCTATTATTTTACATTATGAATTTGTGAATAAATAAAATCAAAGAAGAGCTTTATCTTGGACCAAGACTTTTGTTCAAGACAACATACTGTTACCTAGTGATAATTCAGTACCCATCCATCTTGGCATTTAAAAATAAGAAAACAAGTTGGTGGAAAATGACCCATTTTACTTTTCAACACAAAAACCTAAAAAATAAAGGCCAATAAACTGTAGAAATAACTCGTGCTGTTTGAACCTTCTTTAAACTATCAGCATTATCCCTCGGAAATTACACTATTTATTTCCCTTCTACACATCTTTCTCCGGACAACTGCAATAGTATTTATGCCATATCACCTTCATTAATCATCCAATTTGTAGCACTTGAGTGTTTAAATTAGAGGTCTGTGTTGCCCTTTTCTAAATAACATATAAATATTTATATATATAATGAATTTTTTTATATAAATAAAAAGATAAACCTTGTTTCTGTCCATTCTACAAGATCTGGACTCCCATGAGAAAACAATAGAGCAGAGTTCAATGATGCTCTTGTGATTCCTATCCTACACGAGCTTCTCTCCTTTTTCTATTGAGAATGGATACGGTGCTCGTTGAGCAAACGGATACAGCCTTTTCTTGACATTAAGAATGGTGTTCAATGGGCGATTGAGACATCCTTGGTATAAAAACAACAGACCTTGATGTCTAAAAATACCATCTACAGCATCTATCCTTTTCTTTAAAAGTACATAGAGGGCCTTTATCTCATCGGACAAACAGTCAAGCCTTAAACAGTAAACCACGGACAAAGAGTGAATTCCATGTCCGAACATAAATGCAAATGAAGCACCGAGGTTAAAGTCCCATTGTCAACCTCGTGCCTACTAAAATAATAATCCTGAAAGGTTGTTTCTTTCCATTTATATTTGATAAAAGAGAGTACTACACCTATTTTTACAGTGTGTTTTATATTTTAGCAGCATCTTTTCCTGTTTATTTTGTTATTTAAAAAACAAGAATACTAGTTTGAACCCGTTGTTTAAGTATTTAGGGTGATGAAGACTGTGTTCCATACCACAGGGTTCCATACCATAGGGTCTCTGTCTTGCTATGGATATAGTAAATAAAGGGTTATTTTATGGCATAATCCCAACACTATGACTATATTTTTATAATAATAATAATAATAATAATAAAAAAGACATCTGCTATACATAAATAAATAGATAAACAAACAGATAGATAGATAGATAAACAAGCTCTAGTGTACCAGAATGTCTAATAGTCTATTCCATGGAATTTATTTCTATAATAAAACAGTAAACACTGGGAATAATGATCTAAATTGAATAGATACTCTTTTCTACTCATTAGAACACTCAAATAATATGGAAAAGATAAAAAAAAATATGGACAAGAAATACACATTTAATTCCTTAGACTTCTTCCTTAAAAAATAAAAATAAATTACAAGTGGTTAACCTGTTTGATAATTTATCATAATAAATTACTCACACTCACCTCCAGAAAGACTTCATCCACAGTAGCCTCTACTAAAGACCCTGATCTATGCTCATCTTTTTATCAAGCAAATGCCCAATGTGTTTTATTATCCAATAAGAAAGAAGAATGACTGTCTTCCCACTGACTATCAATAATCACAGTCACGTGAAGGGTTCCTTACTCCATGGTCGGACTCCTTTCAGGGCATAGTGGATCTTACCTCTCAATATAAATGCTATGGAGGACGAGCAAGGCAAGTCTACTGAATAAGCTATTATGAGTGAGCAGAGAAGAAGAGTAACAGTGAAACGTGGGACTCTATAGAGATCTGCAGAGTATGTAGGAGCGAGTCAACACCTGATCATCCTCTTTTCCATCCATGCAAGTGTTCTGGCAGTATTCGTTTCATTCACCAGGATTGGTAGGACTCAATCTACTCTTTCATGTAACTCACACACCTTCCACCATGATATTTATAGTCTGAGTGAATGGCTGACTCACAGTAAAAAAGAGTAAGCTCCCCTTTGCCAATGCCTTGCAGTGTGTTTCTCTGTTTCTGTACTCATCCTACCCATCTTCCTCAGGTACTGTGAGCTGTGTGAGCACCGCTTCACATTTACGCCGATTTACAGACAAGACATGCCACAAAACCTTCCCTTTTATATCCTATTCAAACAATTCTTCCGTCGTCTTGGCATGGTGATAAAGACAGTCCTTCGTGGTATTATCGTAGCCGTTGTATGGTTGATTGTTCTGCCCCTTTCCACCTTGTGGACATGGAGACTGTGTTTCTGGACAGGTGAGCGTATTGGTTACTTGGGCAATGCAAAGGACTCTCTTGTCAATGGAAGCAACCAAACACTGGAAATCACCAACTCAACCACTGAACTTGCTCGGTTTTCTACAACTGATCTGTTAACGGCCTCTGGATCAATGTGGTCTATCATTAATAAAAGGTAATGTGTGTTTCCTTGCATAGTGTCATCTGTAGGTCCTTATTCACCTGTGTTGCATCTATCCTGTTGATTTATTTGTTGATTTGTTGATTTATTTTCTTTGTTCTGTTCTACAGAGGATTCTGGACAGATTGCTTTGAAGGACAGATCATTACTGCTTCTGTGGTGGTTATTTTTGTAGCAGCGTATTTATTCAGAGAATGGGTCATTCAGAACCTACCAGCAGAAGAGGAACCTATTCTGCATGAACAGGCTCTAGAATTTCTTCAACAGGCACGTCTTGCTCCCAGAGAACCCTTGCTCGAAGTACCAGAAGACATCTACCGTAATGCACATTTAGAAAACAGAGTCAATCCTACAGAGGTGGAGAATGTGAGAGAACTCAATGAGGACCAGCCACTCCGACCTAGTTTGGAGCAGATCTGGAGAGGCATTGAAGCACGTCAGCGTAACATTAACTTTGTTGACTATGGATCAGAGTCAGAAAGTGACAATGAAGCTACAGAAGTTGATCCTGAAGTGGTCAGTAGTGAACATACATCAGATGAAGGAGACGAAGACGACGACGAACAGAGAAAAACAAGACGAGAAACAGAGGAGAGAGAGGAAGTGGAAGGGGAAGAGAGTCGTAGTATAAGAAGCAGATCACATGATACAGAGAGATATTCTATTTCGCCCTCTGCCAGTCTGTTGGACGGAGCATGGGAGAGTACATTGGAAGAGCCTTGGGCATCCAACAGCCACTTCTATGACTATGTAGATCTTACCCACTCGCCCCCAAGAAACGACGGGCCTAGTCGAGGCACAACAAGTGCTCATGCGGCCATCCCTTCCACCAGTGGACAGGGATCCTCAGCACACAACACTAATCATAACAACGAGGTGCCTCGCATGCCTGGATTTGAGTATGATGAGTATGTAAGAAACACAGCAGGAGATCCTGTATGGCCAAGAAACAATGACGTTGCACCTGTTCCCATAGTAGAAGAACACATCCCTGCTCCTCCTCCAGCACAACAGGCTGATGTCAACAGAAATGGAGAAGAAAATGATGCACAGATAGAAGAAGAGCCATTTGATATGGGGGAAGGATTTGATGGTATTCTGGAGGCAGTAGGCATGCGAGGGAACCCATGGATGTTGGTACAGAACTCAGTGTTAATGTCACTTATGATTGGATTATGTCTGGGTGTGGCTGTATGGATTCCTTATGTGTTGGGGCGTTTGGTGATCTTGGTTCGACCGATTAGTTTTATTCAAACACCCATCTATATTATGCGACTTTTGACAGATCCATTGGTTGACTTTACTTTGGACAGAGTGCTTCCTTCTATCATTACATTCTCTGAGTCTGTGCCTAGTGAAATAGAAGAACCTGCCAGAGAATCACTGTGGGTTTTGTTGGAGAAATTCAGACTCAATCTGGTGGATCTTATTGACGATATCATCTTTGTCTTCCATCTCGCTGACACCCCTCGAGTCAACCCAACCGGGGTCATTCAAGACACCACCAGCTCACTCTACCATCGCATTAAACATTATACTATGGACGAGATCTATGGGATGGCGAGCAGCCTCTTTGCCGATGCCCTTAAGCGCTGGCACCAGTTTGCTATTGGTCAAACAAGCTTAGACCGTAGTGTCTGTGTGTTGGTAGGCTACACTGTTCTAATTCTCTTTGGCTCCTGGTACCTCTCAAGACGTTCTCCAAGACTGAGGACAGCGGGTGTAGAAAGCAACATTGAAGATATCATGAGCCAACAGGGAATATTCCTTAAAGTACTATGCTTTATTACTATTGAACTTGTCATCTTTCCTACTGTGTGTGGTATTCTCCTGGATGCAGCCACACTGCCATTGTTTGCACCTGCCACTTTTACCACACGATGGGCCTTTTATCAATCCAACCCCATGTCTTCCTGCTTCTTGCACTGGTTTGCTGGTACAGGGTTCTTATTCCACTTTGCTGCCTTTGTTGGATTGTGTCGACAGATTACTAGGCCTGGTGTGATGTGGTTTATTCGTGATCCCAGCGACCCTCAGTTCCATCCTGTGCAAGAAATGGTCGATCGTCCTGTGGGTACTCTTTTGCAAAAGATAGGGCATAGTGCTGCCATGTACTCTACTATGATTACCATTGGCATTGGACTTCCTGTTTTTGCTGTAGGCCACTATCTTGATGTGTATCCTCTTCGCTGGCCATTCAAGTAAGTTGTTTGTGAGTTATGCTTTACAGTCTACCTCGAACTCATACTAGAATAATAATAATAATAATAATAATAATAATAATAATAATAATAATGCACTGACATGCTGACATGTACAGTTTACCCCTGTCCACGCTTGCCATTGATCTTGTCGCTTTGAAATTGGTGCTGCCTTTACTTGTTCAGCAGGTTGATGCACGCGACATTGCCAAGAGGCTGCTGTCTGTTTGGTGGAGAGTGGTGTCTCGACACCTCCGCCTTAGCTCCTTTATGTTGGGAGGCCGACACCCAGAGGAAGAAGGACGGCACATAAGAAAGACACTCAAGGCCCGATTGCTGTTCCAAAAGGCAGTGCTTCATAATTATGGGGAGGATGCTGATGCTCCTGTGGAGTTCAGACGCGATGGACAGATGGTAAGAGCACCAAGGATCGACAGTGTGCCTGTGGTTCCTGGACGTCGTATGCTTGTGCCTGTAGATCCTATTACTCTTGTGCCTCTTGATCTAGAAGAGAGAGTGAGAGGACATCCTGCAGCCTCAGAATCCGATGATCAGAATTCTGTAACAACTATTGTTTACATACCAACACATTTTAGATATAGAGTAAGTAGAAGAAGCAACAGCAAGAGATCCTATTCTAATGTATGAATGTGTGTGTGTGTGTGTGTGTTATCAGGTATCATTGTTCTTGCTATTGATGTGGATATCGATTACAGTAGTCATTTGCACCATCACAGTAGGTCCATGTAAGTTACTATTAGATGCCTAGTGTTTATATATACATATATATACATACATATATACATACATATATACATACATAGAGAGAGAGAGAACTCACACTTTCCTATTACAAAAGTGATCCTTGGGCGTTTTGTTTTCCAAGTTTATTTGTCACCTAATGCAAGAGTCCATGATCTCTATGCATTCTCTGTGGGTGCTTCTATTATGCTGGGCCTTGGTGCTCTTGGAAAGTGGGGTGTAAGAAGCTATATTTTCTTACAACAAACCAGGAATGCGTTGGATACCAAAGATATGCTTATACTACTCAAGCGTAAAGCCACTAATGTGAGTGCTCCATCTATCCATCGCTATTGCTACTGTGGACTCACGACTACTGTCTAGGCACTTGGATTCTTAGTATTAGCTATATCATTGGGTGTGGTTACACCTCTACTACTGGGCATTGCTGTTGAGCTCTATGTCTTTTTACCCTTCTCCACTCCTTTCTCCAGTGATGAGATTACACTTCACATATCACAAGTAAGACTCCATCTCTCCAGAGGACGTCTCATCTCTTTTATAGGACTGGCTTTATGGTGTTGTCTATATGTCGATTGTTCGTGGAGCAGTGTATGTGCTACCTAACAACCGATGGCAACGACTACTGGATCAGACATTTGGCGATGGGTGGGCACGGTTGAACTCATGGAAAGCCATAGGGTCCATCGCAGCGCCCATTGTGATGGCTACCATTGCAGCTATTGTGATGCCAGGTGTAATAGCATGGGGCTTGACACATATAGGTAAATGGCATGCCTATCACGTTAAGATAAAGTTTATAACTCACATGCTCCCCTTTTATATGTATATATATATATATATATCTTATTTATGTTCTTATTCATATGGGCGTATCTCTATGCGTGTATGGGTTGATCCAAAAAGTCAACACCAAGTTCCTCACCTACCCTCTCTTACGATTCATTTATCCTGCTTTTCTACTTGGATCGATTGTCCTTCTGATGTGGGTGTTATGTATTAAACTACTCAGCAATTGGGTTCGCATGGCTAGAGATGATGTTTATCTTGTTGGCAAACAATTACATAACCTGGATTAGTATACAAAATAAAAGAGTGAATATAGAATAATGTTACAATAGATCAAATGACCGTGAGCTTATTCCTCTTTTCTTCTTTAAAAGGACTATTTGTCTTTATCAATACACTTTAATCTTCCATCAGACTTAGTTTTTTTCTTTCTTTCTTATTTACTCTCCTTTTGTGGTCTGGCTTTTCCTTTCTTCCTTTCTTCTTTTCATCCTATCCATAGATGGGCCTATGAAATAGATAGGCTAAATATGGGCGTAGTGAGTGAGCTATCACCCTAAAGAGAGAAAGAGAAGGAGGAGGAGGAGGAGAGAGCAGCCACTTGTGTTGGAGTCTTACAATCAGTGTGTCTGCACTTGCGAGGTGGGAAGATGACACATACCTATTTGGCTGTTGTGCATGAACGCATAAATGCTTGAACATTATTGTATTATGATTCATCACAAACTGACCCATGACTTGGCACTAAGTTTGCATAGGAAAATAGAATGCAATAAAATGTAATAAAATGTAAAATAAAAACAGCTACTTTCTGCTCAACACTGTTAATAAGACAAGTCCTCTTTTCACCTAGACTACTGTTCATGTAGAATACACCCAAGGGACTTGTCAGAATACATGCATACATTCAACACACCCTTCCTTTGTCTTTCTTCTCTCTTTGTACTGTTTTATCCTATTTTATTTCTTGGACAGAGAGAATAGGTAGTTGCACCCCGTGAAACTGTATAGGAGAGCCTTTTTTTTATTGGATCTGATCTGATTTGATTAATAAAATAATAGACCTAAAAATGTGTTTTGTGTTAAAAAAGAGTATGCGACGGTGAACGGTAGTCTCATCTTTGTATGTTTCTATTCTTATTTTAACGTTTCTCCACATACACTATCACCTTTTTATATTTATAATTCTATTTCTTCGTGATTCTAAACTAAGTAAGGTTGTAGGAATAGATTAAGATAGATAAAGATAGATAAATAGATAGAGTCCAACCCTATTTCTATTTTGTAAGACATGTCATTTATCTTTTAGTCTCATGGCGGTGAGATGAGGCCAAATCATTATATCATTCTAAACAGTGCGAATGGAAAAGGCCGATTTTACAGTCTTCCATAGCAGCAAAGAGAGATGACAGAGATGACAGAAAAAAGAAACCCCCATCTTCTTGGAGAGAAGAGATAATAAATCTAATAAAAGGCACACTAAAGCCTGTCTTTACCGAATATGTGGAATAAAAGATGCCCATCTTTACTATTATCCGCACCTATCTGGCAAATGATTGATTTCTACAGTTCAAAGTATTCTAAACTATTGCATTATTATTTAGGTTCCGATGCCTTTTTGTAGATTCTACCTAATTTCCTTTAGTGTAAAAACAAGCTCAGTGCAGACACTACAGATTTCAAACTTGATAAGATAATAAAGGTTATATACTTTCTAAGCATGAGTTGGATGGATTTATGCCACCTTGGATGAGTAGAATTAAGAAGATTCGACTATTATTACATTTAGGCCGAGTGGCTTCATTAGCAATGAGAGTCACTGGTAGTCTTTTATACAGCCTGTTCCAACATGAGGGCAAGTAGTAATAATAATAGTAATAATAAACATAGACTGCCACAGGAACTAGTACAGAAATAAGGCACGGAACAAGGGGGAAACATTTCTTCTTCTATTTATCGAGATATTCGCCCAAGTTGGTATGAATCTCTACCACGCATTGTCTCCTTACATTCATACACATCAACACAACACCACTCGGCCACCATTTGAGAGTTTAATTTCCTTATAAATATAAAAAGACCACCCTTCTCAAGTACCCCGTTGTCTGTTGATTCTTATTCTTATTCTTCTTATTGACAATAGAAGGTTATTTTGATTTATTGAACAAATAATATGAGGCGTTATTGTTGAATAGCTCACTAAAGGCACTTTCTTGTTCACTCGAGTTGCCTTTTTCTTCTTTTAGGAAAAAGAGGTAGATCTGCCACTATTGATGTAAGAATAGAGTCATAGCCTATTTTTCATTTACTCTTTCAGACTAGGACTATTGGAACTCGGGTGAATCTTCCTATTATCAATGGTGTTTGGTGTTTTACTATGAATGACACGCTCACCCATGAGACATTTCTCCCATGCTGTTTTCAACAGGTGTGATCATCGCTGCTGTTTTTATTTTACTTGGTTATTTAGTTATTTAGTTATTTAGTTATTTAATTATTCACATTGAAGAGTGGCCACCAGCCATTGCTTTGTGCACACTGAGAATGGAATGACAGTCGATATTAAGAAATATTCTATCTTCCGTGGACTTGAAGTGTACGCTGAATAGTACCCAGTGGAATAGACATTGCAAATCTTTCTTTTTCTTTTTCATTTCATCAAAGCATACTGTCTTCATTGAGAGGCATTCTAGTCTATAGAAATAAATAAAGGTTCTCAAACTATACTTTATACAAGTTAATAGAAATCAAGTCATCTCTATCTTTTCTTCATTAGACACGTGTGTTTACACATACTATACACACCACACCTATGCTATTCAAAGAAACTTCAGACGGTAGAAAGAGAAAAAGAGCTTTTCATCAAGAGTGTCTACTGCTACTGCTATTGAAAATAGAATACAAAGCCTTTTTTCCACTCTAAAAGGAAATCTTTGTACGTTTTTGTCTTATTCTCCTTATCAATGAGCCTGTGTAGCTTGGTCCACAGGTTGATAAAGTTTCTTTTTCTTTATATCAATATATATATAGATATAAGAGCTACTCAGTTCAGTAATAATAATAAAAACATCAAATGCTTATTATCATTCTTTCCATAATAGTATCCAATCTACAAGGGATAGCATGTGCAAGTGCAAGTGTGTTTTATCTTTTTTTGCCAAGTAGATGATATATATCCATAATAAATATAATCTAGAAATGATGTCAACAACAACAGAGTACACCAATTTTCTGTTAAAGAAACAGAACATCCCACTGAGTGTGACATTGTTTTAGGGTCTTT
This sequence comes from Spinellus fusiger, assembly GCA_025094145.1. Classification (NCBI taxonomy): domain Eukaryota; kingdom Fungi; phylum Mucoromycota; class Mucoromycetes; order Mucorales; family Phycomycetaceae; genus Spinellus; species Spinellus fusiger. Next base: position 110,084 of record JALLLS010000042.1, on the reverse strand, counting down.
CCGAGCATGGCAGCAACAAAAAAAAATCTGCCATGACCATATTTCTCCTCCATTCCTCTGTTCAATCCAAAGGAGGCCCCTTGCTCAAAGATCTATCGACACTCCATCAACACTTTATATCTGTTCCTCAATGCATAGAAATGGAGAAGCTATTGCGTTGTATCTGTGGTGAGTGGGATTCATAGTCTATCTTTATGAATGAGCACAGTCGCCCTCTGCAATGGGGTCTTGCGCTTTCATCTGTAATCCCTCTATTCTGACTCCGAGATATCTATTTGGATGGAGTTGCTGTGGACCGGCATTTAGCCCCATGACTTGTTCTAGTCCCATGAGTGGCACATAGGAAAAGCTGCATAACAGGTGTCCTCTTCTTCTTTTTGCCTGCTGTGTAAGCCAATCACTCTCCAAAGGGCCTATAGACTATAGAAACAGACCACAATAAGAGAAGAATATAAAAACAATATAAGAACAAGACCAAGCATAAGAAAGACACTGTGTAGTATGAGTGCTAAATCCATCTCCTAGTTAAAAACAAAAACAAAAAAAAGAAGAGGAAGAAGAAGAAAAAAGCCAATAAAGCAAGAACCATTTCACTCTAATTTTCGTGACGTTAGGACTTTCAATATTTAACTTTGGATTTGTGTTGAAGGATAAATAAACATTTTTTTCATCTTTTCATCTTCAGTCTCAATACATTTCCCTTTTTCTCTTTCCCTATTTCTTCTTCTTTTTCTTTCTTTCAATCTATCTACAGATCTCTATAGCCTAAGGAGAAAGAAACACAACGAGAAAATCTCTTTTGTCTTTTGTCTCTTATTGTCCTTTGTCCTTTTGCTCCTTTGCCCCTTTGCTCCTTTGTTTCTTGACTTTGTACAATAGATACCTTGCTTGTATTGTTACTCGTACTATTGGGAATCACTTTTATATTTCTCTATTCAATCCAAGTCAGAAGAGAGAGAAGAAAAGGAGGAATCTACCCACACACCCACACACCCATTCCTTCATCATGAAGATTTACTCAAGCGTAGGTGCAGTGCACCAATACCCTATTCAGTATTCAAGTATCTATTCAAACCAGTACCATAAAGACTACCCTTCACCTGGTCTGCACTCCCGTTGTCAATCTCTTTCTTCCAATGAAAGCACAACACGCCCCATAAGTCTGGTGGTTGGGGCACAGAGAAAGCACGAGGCACCCAATGCCTTGACAACCCATTGGAATGATCGTGTTCTACCTTCATCAAGATCTGGTAGCGTCCATTCAAACTCAAGCCAAAGCACAAGAAAGTCGTCACAACGGTCGTCTCCTTGCAGTGTCCAAGTACTGACCACCCACCCATCTCTCTCTTTTTCCAACTCCACATGGCTTATCTTTATGAATGAGAAATGGGTGCCCTTTGATATGCCAAACCAAGCTAAATTAGAACACACTCTGTCTTTGGGTGGCACTTTTATCGATATCACCGATTCTCACTTTCCCAATGTCAAACGTGTACGTGTGTTTCCAAAAAACAGTTACCTCAGCTATCTCGGCGTCAAGTATAGGCTGTCTCGTATTATGCAACCTGATGCCTGGCTCGATCATACTCCTTTACAAGGAGACAACCTATCCAAGGGGATGAGCGATCCCAAGTTGTGGGAAATCACCCATTCTTTCAAATCACTTTTGGCGACACTTTAGGAGTTGAATTGGACTGACCTTTTATTTTTACTATTTTTATTATTTTTTATTATTTTGAATTCTAATTTTACATTCTGCATCTTTTCTTTCTTTCTTGTTTAGACACCAGCACATTTTATGGTGTTCTCTTATTCATAAGAATAGTTTATACCTTTTTATTCTGTCTTTATAGTCTTTATTCATTTTGTTTTGTTTTCTGTACATGCATCTTTTTATTTTATTTTATTTTATTTGTCATAGGAATAAAAAACATATATACAAGTTCCCATGGAGATGTGTGTCTAGGCATAAGAAGTGTGGAGAACAGTGCACGGATTGGATTGGATAAGAAAATAGGCCATGTTCCTAATCCATCTCAATATAATCTATATCTTTAACATTGGTAATGTCTAAAAGTAAGGAAACACTCGTGGACATTACAAATCAGTTTTTGTTTTCATTTCCCCCTTTTCTATTCTGCTGTATTGAATAGTGCAACAACATAATGTGTGGATTAATGGTGTTTTATGTATTTATGTATTTATGTATTTATGTATTTATGTATGTATTTATGTATTTATGTATGTATTTATGTATTTATGTATGTATTTATGTATTTATGTATTTATTTGTCTGCACAAAAAGACATTCAGGTCATCCTCTCCTTAGTATTCCACTGCTCTCTGTCTTGTTCATTCTCAATAATAAGCAGAACATCCCATTGTCTGCAAGTGAAAATACACCAAAAGTGGATTCCCCATTAAAGTAAATGCATTCATTTATTATGTGATTGTAGTGCTGCTGCCGTTGCTATTGTTGTTTCATCAGGTGATGTCTATCCTGTCAGTATAGGCACACAGTTCATCTATTTAATCAATGAACACAATCAATGAATACGATTTTCAGTCAACCTCATTCTTAGTGGATGTCACCCATTGAACTTTAACTCTCTGTAACAACAAGCACTTGTAGAAAACAAGAAAATACAAAGACAAAATGGTTGTCTTTCTCTTGTCACCTATTGACCTTTGACTGTAAATAGGAGAAACCCCACTGGGCATTCTTGGCCCATTCTACTCTCCTTCTATGTCTAATCTTTTTATTATTATTATCTATCCATCCAGCCTTACCCATTCTACTTGCATCTCCAAGGATGAAGTAAAAAAGAAGTTGAAACTACCCTTTTTTGGGAGGTGTACCTGATACTCATTGATTCTCCGGTAGTGTCACTATCGTAGCACTTGCTGAAGCAATTGATTTGCTTCGTTCCATGAAATACTGTGATACTGGTTTTATAAAAAAAGTGCTACTCTTGAGTTAACCACTGTTTTTATTTTTTATTCTTATTCTTGTTTTTATTTTTATTTTTATTTTTTTTATTTTTTTTATTTTTATTTTTATTTTTATTTTTATTTTTATTTTTATTTTATTTTTATTTTTATTTTTATTTTTATTTTTATTTTTATTTTTATTTTTATTTTTATTTTTATTTTATTTTTATTTTTATTTTTATTTTTATTTTTATTTTTATTTTTATTTTTATTCTTGTTTTTATTCTTGTTTTTATTTTTATTCTTGTTTTTATTTTTATTCTTGTTTTAAAAATAAAAATAAAGAAACAAACAAATAAGTAAAATAGCTCAATAGAGAAATAGCTCAGTAGAGAAATAACTCAATAGAGAAATAACTCAATAGAGAAATAATTCAATAGAAAAAGAAAAGGGCTCGCGTAGGATTTATTATTGACCAAGTTAAACAGACACACCCTGTCCGTGCCATAGAAATAGAGTGTGTTTTCTGTGGCATGAGTACAAACCTTTTATTGTTTATGGCTCAATACCTATTTACATTACCCTTTTTGTTGTTGTTGTTCATGGCCAAATGGATCATTGCCGACAGCATATCATGAATTGGACCCCTACTAAATAGTAATTCTATAGTTCAACCATGATGGTATGCTATTGCAGATACATCTATCGATGGGCCTCTCTATCTCATACATAAGAATACTGCTCTCTACACTCCACCCAAGTATAGAATACAGAGAAGTTTTTTTTTCATGCTAAGAGCGGATCTTTAATCTTCTTTTTGTGATAAATTCGAGAAAAAGAAACTTGAGAGTACAAATTAGTAGATCTGAAAGAACCCTTGGTATCAAAATAAAATAAAAAAAGACTCCATGCCAATAAAAATAGATATAAATAAATAAACAGCCTCATACCATTTCCTAAAGCCTATTAGAAAACAAAGAATTAGATGAATTCAAGGAATGTAGTATGATGGACGCTTTCATGTATCTATTTTTCTTGACTTAGTCTATAGTGAAAGGTGGAGAAGTGACCTATCTTTCAAGTCCGCCCTGATTCTTATTACAGTAGTTTACTCTAAAAAGAGACGATGTACTATTTTGTTTATAGAAAAATATGAGTTTGTTTGCTTTTAGACGTAGAAAGTGTGGGCTCTGGACAGTTTGCCTTTAAGAACCCAAATCCCCCTTCAAAGAAAATGAAAAAGAAAAGAAAAAAAGTCGTGTTCAGTATGGCAATAGAATAAGCATAGATATAAAAGACATGACTTGTTCCCAACAAAACAAAGTGAGACGATGTTGGCCCTTTGCAGTTCATCTGAAATCCTAAAAATGTTTTTTTTGAAGCATTTACATTGTAGTTCCACAACATCTCTCAACTTTGACAAGTGAGAATACTGAACAGAACCTCTGAAAGTATGAGTGAGGTTAGTGTTATTACAATAGTTGCAGATCTTGAGACAAAGATAGACATTTGTTAAATATCATTCGTAACATTGGTATTGTTCACTTTGGAAATACAAAATGCATCTATATTCCTAGTCACCCTCAATAGCTCTCTATTCTTATGCTAATTTCTCAAGATGTGATATACTACAGTAGTCAATTCAATACTCTTCTCTTATACATTTGTAGTCTATTTTCCATTCATTCATGTACCAATGTCCATTACAGGTAGCTGTGTACAAACCATTCTATTTTGTAGACTTATTGTTATAAGGGAGCAAAGATTGGGATCGAGCTGTCTTATGATTAAAATGTCCACAGCTACTACATTGGACAAGGACTTCTTTTGCCTTTTGCCTTTTGCCTTTTCTCTTTTATGCTAACAAAAGGCTTCTTTGCAGTGATTGCTACACTCATTCAAGAGACAAGAAAGGTTGTTGAGCATATATGTTTTTGTCTATAATATCTTTACTATTTATAAAAATGAATCTGTATTATCTCATGTATTGTGATTGTCTCATTTTAGGTTGAAATGCTAATCTCATATTTTTGTGGTTAAAATGGCTCAACTCTATTCTTCTGGGGGGATTTTTTTTTTTGGTGACAGCATCCACTCTATATTCCTTCTTGGTAAGGCCTCTCTCTCTTTTTATTATCTTTATCACTACTATTACTATATTCGATCATTGAAAAGATATATCATCTTTCTCATCTCGTTAGCTCTTTTATCTATTATCAATGTATCCATACTAACAATAGCAGAGGTACTAAGAATACAGTTGCTTTGTTGGAATAATGTTTAACATTTGCACCATGGAATCAGATGGTAAGAACTCCCTCATGAAAAGGAGGTTTTTTCTTATCATGTAAAACGGCATGCTTCATTATGTCTTTATTCTATACTTTTGTATTTATTCATTTCTCATCAGATAAATTAGATAGATAGACATTCAATCAAATGTAAGATGTAGAAATCGGGAACGGACGATAAATAATGAGTACATGCACTAACAAGTTTTATCATGATCTAGAATACAGTACAACAAAACAAGCTACACTAACATTCTTTAAATGGTAGGAAATGTAAAACAAGTAATTAACACTGCAAGCAAGGGCGTAACCGGGTGTTGAATCAGTTGTATTTTTGTAGACTTGCATTGTATTCTCTTTTTTTTATTTTTGGTTGGGCAAATCCATCCATAGCATCCAACATTTTGCTTTTTCTTTTATATATATATAATGGCTCTTCATAGGTGTAGTGCTGTTATGATTATAGGCATAGGCAGTGTCTATACACTGATAATGTTGCCCTTGAGCTGAAAATCCTCTTATTAACATCTAATGTTAGAGTAACAGGCATATGTCTTGACTGTAGATAGACTTTGACTTGTTTTTATAGACCAAGAAAGAAAGGAGAGTGCTAGTATGGTCAGTGTTATGAGGTGGGTTTCAATGTGCATGGAAAGGTGAGCTTTATAAAATACCTAAACAGATATCAAAGTACTCTAATAATTAAAGATAAAGATCAAAATGCAGTACTTTTTCTTAATAAAATCACACTTACAACAGTAATACTGATGTGTCACACTCACTGCACTGTAATATACATCTCGAGTAGCAACAATGAACTATTTTTCCCTTCTTCACTCTTTGATCATGCTGCGTTGATTCAATTGGTGTTGTCATGACAAAGAAACAGAGCAATGAGGAATATAAGGCTCGACAAACTGTAATGGATAGAGATACAATAACGTATATTTGGTCATACAATTGATTAAGGAAAAAAGAAGTGTGTGTTAAAATACACCATTTCTGAAGATAGATTGTATAAATATAAATTATCTTTGTATGCATACAAAGCAAAGACTGTATCTGTCTAGAGCTTTTTATTATTATACTATTATTATCACAAAGGCCCTTTATTGAATCAGGTTAAACAATCCTATTGTTTTTCATCTTAACAAAGATAGAACTCCTGAAATTCCAAATAGATACGATTACAAGCTTCAGTTCTTTCTGTAGCCAAAGCCTCTTTTCATAGGCACTCTCTTTTCATCATTTGACTACAGACCAAGACAGCACTTTTGGATGAAGTTCTGGAGAGTGGAGAGTGCTATAACGAGTATCAACTCTATCAAGAAAAATAAAGAAAAGATGAATGGCTAAGAGGTGCTGTCTTGCTACTAAGCATCTTAGTTGTTTTCAGTAATAATAATAATAAAAAAAATAATAAAAAAGACTGTATGTCTGGCATGAATACAATATAGCTGCTTTGGGTGGCCTGGTGCCAAGTTGGGAAGACTTTTAGCTTATAGAGAGGTGTTGGCAATCCACACCAGAAATGATGTTTTAGTATGCTTTATTATTATTATTATTATTATTAAATATATTTATATATAAATTGATCTGTTCTTTGCCTAACTTTGCTTTATCTTTAATTATAATAGTAAACATATCAAAGATTATAGATATCTGCAAAAGGCAAGTGCACCTCCACCTTCAAGTAAGTGTATCTACCAAAGAACATTGTACATTTGGAATACTTGTTGAAGTTATGGAGTGTCTATACTCTTAATAAATTATTATTCTAATATAGAGAAATAGGAATGGTGCTAGAGCTCACAAAGTTAGAGCTTAATAATATAAAGTACAGTTATTCAATTCTTAAGAAAATTGAAATTCCAGGAAAAAACGAAGCATATAAATCAATTGAAGAAATATTCAAGAGCTTATATAGTTTCAAGGTAGCATAATGTCTAAAGCTCTTTTAACAATAGAACAGTGGTGTTTGTTTTGGGACTATCCTCTAAAAAAGAATGAACTTTTTCTAAGTTAACATTTGACACAGGTAATTATTACTATTTAGTCAAAGACAAATAGATGAGTAGAGACTGTTCTTGGTCATTATTTCATTACTTCTGCTATTCTAGATGGGTTAGACCGTCATGAACAATCCAAAGAATACTATGTTGTCGTGACTAATGCTCCTCTACACACTTCAGATTAGATGGAAAAAGCTAATGACAAGTCACTGATAGGGTTATGTGTATCTTTCACACTGATCTCCAGATGATTTTTAGAGCGTAATTCAATAGAGTCATCTTGGTCTGTAGTCAAAAGTTATTGTTGTGTGTGTGTGTGTTAAAGCAAACTCACTTAGTGTACAAAGATTTTATTTATTTATGTAATACATTTCCAGAAATGGTGTACACTGTCTCCAGGTGGGACCTGCATGCCATTTTTCTATTCTCATTTGTTAAATTCTACTCCTATCCATCCTTCAATAAGTCTTTATCGATACAGGAATTACTTAATCAAATGTAGGTGCATTCTAGCCATCACAAAAATAGTATTATTTTTTAAAAATGTTGGGTCGTTGCCATGGTATACCCTCTTTTATTTTTATTTTTATAGTATTCAAAACTCAAGTACTACCTTTTTTGTTGCTTTTTACTGATATAAGTAGCACGAGACTCAAAGAGAGAAAATAAACCTTGAATCTTCAATGGAAATATCAGCAAATAGAAACAGAAAGAACAATGCATACCCTAATATAGTCTTCAAGCCAATATCTTAAGATAATATAAAATAGTACTGACTCAAAGTGAGTAGAATAGAGCTCACTATAAATTATGTTCTACTACTATTATCAAGCAAAGAAAGGTAAAGGCTTTACAAATAGAAACAGGGTAAAGGCTTGATTTTTTGTTTTATTTTCTAATTGATTTGGTTGACAAGTAGAAGAATCCGGTAGAATAATTCTGGATAAAAACTCAATATTACCTTTTTACCTTTATACTTTTATATCTTTATATCTATACCTGGTCATCTATCTCCACTTGCCCCGTTCCATCTTACTATTGCCACCTGTTTTTTTTTACTCTAAACCTTAATGGAGTGAAACATACACAACAGGAGAATTTCCTGACTCTTAAATACAATGCCTTAATCGGCGTGTTAAAGAACAGTACTTTTCTCTTTAATGAAATTAAAGTTACAGATAAAAAAGATTTTTTTTTTTGGCTTGCAAGACAGAAAAACTATAATGTTCAAAATGAATGTCTCATCAATAAAAATCAAGAATCAAGAAACAGTTAGCCCATCAGTGCTTGAACATTTAGTTGGAATTGATAGAGTGTGGTAGGAAGGAAGCAGGACTGTATTTTATTGGATATCACTTATAATACACAAAGTACAATAAATATTTTTTATTTTTTAACAAGCAATAAAATTATTTATTATTTATTAATTAAAAATGAGATAGTAAATGTAGTAGTATACCTTGTTCCAAACATATTATTTTGTTGTAACAAGGGCCATGAATTTTCTACCAGAGAAATAAGTAATAAAGACTATGATCTACAGTAAATCTTTTATTTAAATGTATTTATAAATATATCTACCTGGTGCCCAATAGACCGTGCACACATATTTTGTAGGGCAGTTAGAAAAGTAGACTGTACCACACCTCTGTTTTCACCTTTTAAAAAACGATGACTAGTGTATTTTGATGATTATTTCGAAGCAATGATCTTAATTATCTTTATACCACGAGAATACGTTATGAATAGTCTTCTATACATTTTACTTACTTCTATTACTTAATTCTTAATAGAAGATTGTCTGATTTTATACTAATATTTGTAGCTAGTTTATGTATTTCAAATTATATTCTTGGAAGTTTGAAATAGAGTGGTATTCAATTGCTTTCAATGATTGTGTTCTCTTTCGTCTCGGTTATGATTTTTAATTCTATTGTATCCATCAGGTCAAGATTTATTACACTATAATTCATATAGTTTATCTATTTATGTCATTCAACCTATCATATTCTATCAACAGATGTAATAGAGAATATCCTTTAGCATATATTATCATTAGTTCAAAGATATGAAAACCTGTTCATTCATCCAACTTGCAATTTCTGATGCATTCCAAGACAATGGATCTATTTGCACATACAGTCTATTATAATGAGAAAGACTGGTGAAACCACTTGTATCAAAAAGGTGTCAAAAGTCAAAGCTAACATCGGACTTTTGATAGTGGTTGGAGTCAGAAATTTAAGTATCGCTTTTTTTTCTTATATTATATTAAAATAAAATAAAAAGCTCTACTGCCTCATGCCAAAGCCTGAATTATTCATAAAAAACAATATTTCATGACTTAATGAGTGTATTTATCTGAAGAATTGTAGTTCAGTCAATAAGATGGCCAATAAAAATAAATAAATAGCTAGAACATTCTCTCGGATACCCTACAAATCTTCCGGTAGGTAGCAACATCTGGATCAGTTAAGATTCTAGAGACCTCTTTTTCTTCCTGCTTCATTTTCATGGGGTTACTTTTTCATCTGTCTGTTGGGCCTATACTTTAAAACACTATTTGGCAGCCAGCCAATGGTTGAGCTATAGATGAATTTAGTGAGATAGTCACTAAAGAATGTTCCAAGCTTTGACGCATGGTTCCCTATTCCACGTCAATCCTTCCTTTTATCCTATAGCCATCAAATCAGTTTATTAGTAATGGCAATAAGAAATGTTTCCAAATTAAAATGTACTAAATAATTCATTAATTGATAGTCTAAAGTCTCTGTAGAGTGCTTTTGTGAAGTACTAACCACAAGAAAGAAAAGGAAGGATTGACGTGGAATAGGGAACCATGCGTCAAAGCTTGGAACATTCTTTAGTGACTATCTCACTAAATTCATCTATAGCTCAACCATTGGCTGGCTGCCAAATAGTGTTTTAAAGTATAGGCCCAACAGACAGATGAAAAAGTAACCCCATGAAAATGAAGCAGGAAGAAAAAGAGGTTCTCTAGAATCTTAACTGATCCAGATGTTGCTACCTACCGGAAGATTTGTAGGGTATATATAAAAAGAGCAGTAGATGCAGCTTTAAAAAAGGAAATCATCATGTCCTGGCCCTGTAAAACAAAACAATAAAAAAAGGCGCCTTGAGAATACTGTTTTTATTTTTATTTTTATTTTTATTAATCAGTGTCCTTTCAGACCGTTGGACCCGAACTACAGGAAAAATATCTAGATTATTTAATTTCCTCAGAATATGATATTTTTGCTTATCTGTCTATCCTTCTTCTTACCCAGTTTATATCCATAGTCACCTTTATTTTCTCACAAAATAGACCCAATCATTGCTAAAAAGAAAAAGAAAAGAAAAAAAGGGAGGCTGCTAGACAGGTTATTTATCCAAGCCAATTGAAGATGAACATTCTTTATGTATCCTATATTTATAAATATATAATGACAAGGCTTTGCCTATGACGTTGCTGAATAAGGTGTAGCATGGCCATCTGCTTGTTGATCGATAGAGTTTATTCATTTAGAATCTAAAGCAAATTCATTGGAGCAAAAAGACTCCATGACTAATAATTACAGTAACAAAGAGAAAATAGAAAGATAGTACAATAAAATAGAAATTTAAAAATAAATATAAGAGTACATGAAATAGATGTTAGGTTTTACTCCATATTGTATTGTCAAGTGGATCATTTCATCATGGCGCTACTTTCTCTTTTTTTTAGTCTTTGACTTGTAGATATATAAAACTTTAATTCTTTGTGCTATCTATAACAAAAGAGTGGTAAAACGCACAAAGACATTGTCCGTCATTGGAGAATTATTAAGTAGATAATAGAGGGGTAATCCAAGTATGTGTTTCTTTCTGTGGCTAGGACTGAGTCATTAAGCAAGTGATGGGTATGATAGACAAGCTATCTTTTTTTGTTTGGTATTTACTGGTACTAGAAAGGGCTAGATCAGCCATTCTTACAAAACATTAAGTGTTCTGCTTTATAAAGAATGAGTCACTCTTTTTGTAGTGTAGTGTGATAAAGATACAAAATTAAATCAAAGATACAAAAGTGGACTGAGGGTAGAAATGGATAAAACTGTAAATGCTAACGTGTGCATTCAAGACATAGTGTAACATAAAGTCAAATACAGTGTGTGAGCACCAGAAAATAAACTGTTTTGCTTGTTAGTCAGGTAAAAGATAAAGGTCAATGAAAATGCATTTTTTTAATAACAGTAACAAGATTGATAAAATAGTCATTTATTTCCAAATAAAAAACAATGAAATTGATAAATGCCATACTTCTTCAGGATATTAAATAGTTAATCCCGCAGGCCAATGTTTCAATTCAATTAAGCTAGTGTTCAATTGTCCTACTTATTGGCATAAAAAAAGAAATAGAAAATTTAAGTGTCTGTTAATAGACATGTTTAAGATGTTAGCTATTGATGGGTACTTTATTATAAAGTAAAATAAAAGAGGAAAATGGAACACCTATGCCTACAAAAAAAGTGTCTTGATATTCAGTTAATTTATTTCTAAAACTAAATTCAATAAAAGAATTAATTTAAATTGCAGTTTCAGTAGTGCTGAGTTAAAGAACAAGTAGGAAGCATAAGTAAGATTCACCATCTTTATTGCTATTCTCTTTTCATGGTTTTATTCACCGCTCGTTTTGTGAGTCGAAGTGAACGAAGGACCCTTTTTATTACAAGAATAATAAAAGTAAATTACTGTAGAATAGTGCATTATTCACTCTTTTCATTATTGTTTTGTTTTCATTAATCTTGGCAATAATCTACACCATTCAAAACATTTTATAACAAATAAAAGAAATAAGGAAACATGTGAAAATGAACTCTCCGCCACGTTAGCTCTTATTACTTATATTTCATACAAAAGGGTGAATTATAAGAAAGAAAGGTGTACAATGCTATTTTTTATACGAATCTTGTAATATCCTCATAGCATTATTTAATTAGAGACTATGGATCAAGCATAAGATAAAGTGATCAGTACAAGTCATGAACTCTATTTACATTGTTTTATAATAGTACTCAAGTTTATCAAAACAAAGACATAGATAGCTATAAAGTATTAAGTTTTATTCTCTCCATCGAACCATTGTACAGATATCTCCATGATTTTATACAGTAAAAGTAAATAGGTTCATTTTGTTCAACTGAAAGTCCACTCGTACTCATAGCACCAAGCTTCCTTTTTTTTTTCTTTTTCTTTTTCTTTAGCCAAAGAAGAAAACAATCCTTGTCCAACATGGACTTTTGCACACCGATTTCTCTAAATGATGAACGATTGAACGTGGTTTACTGGTGCTTTTTTAAACATAAAATATACATATAAAAAAAACAAATACATCAAGGATGTGGGGAAGGTACAAGCCCTAAAATAAGAACGGATTTGCACTGCACTCAATCTTATTTACTCTACGTTTTTATTAGCATTGACTGTAAATGTTCCTTTTGTATCTTTATGATCTCTCAAGCTATATGATATTTGTAAAATAGACATCATAAAATGTCTTATAAACTTACATTAGCGTGTACTCAGCATTTCTACATGCATAAGAAGAAGAAAAGAAAATCTTCTCTAAATCAATTACCCTTTCACAAAAGAGAGAAAAAGGTGGTTGCTAGGGGGGTAGATAGGAAATACTCCAAGGAGGAAAAATGGAAAGTGGGAAATAAGATGGCAAATGTTCCTCATAACGTGGCAAATCCCACTGTTGACATTGTAACACCCTTTATTCTACATATATCTATCTACATTTCTCTACTCCTAAAGAAGACTGGAGGTCTTCATCATTCTTGCCACATAAAATGCTCGTCTATAGGTTTAAAGATCCGAGATCGGCAAAAGTACGTGCACTTTTGATACTCTCAAAGTATGCCTTACTATTTTCATTTGATTTGATTTGATTTTGTTTATTCCACTTTGTTTTGTTTTATTATATTATATTACATTACATTATAGAGACAATTACCACTTTAGGAATTTTTCCATTCAATATTCACTGTTGTAACGATAATCAATGCCTTTCAAGGGCAACGCCTTGTCTCGGGCAGTGCCTTTGTTCTTGCCCTTGTTCTTGCTCTTTTTATCTATAGATGAGCATGGGTATAGGCATAGGCATAGGCATGAGCAGAAGCAGAAGCCTAAAAATAAAAATAAAAATAATATGATTGGTAATAAATAATGAGTGATCATTAAGATAGAAGATCAATACTGATTAGATAATATTTTCCTTGTCTTGCAAAATCCTCAAGTGTTCACTTGTTTCTGCAGTCATTTCTCTTTCCGTGTAAATAAAAAAAACGTGGGTTTGTCCATCAAAAGGAACATGTGCTAAAATAGATAGTATTTTCTGTTTTGTGTTGGTTATAAAATGTACAGTCAATAAACGGGTTTTTCCTTTTCTTCTTTTTCTTTTATAAATATATCTCTTCTAAGACTCCATTTTTTCATTACTTTTCTTTCCTATTGATTACTACATTTTCATTATTATTCTATTACTCAACACCTATACACTTTTACAATCAGCTCTTTAATAAGAACATCTACAAACACTAGCACCTACACACCTACACACCTACACACCTATACATCTACACACTAAAGATACCATTCAACCCAGGTGATTATGCAGTTCAACTCAATTCCAGTTTACAACCACCCCTCTTCTGCAATGGCCTATGCCTTCGACAATGCCTACTTGCTACCTACTACCAATCATCTCATGGCAATTCCCGAAGCTCCTCTTCAACCTATGACTGCAATGTATGTAAAAAATGAAAAGACAAAGCGTAAACAAGTCAAGAATGCATGCGGTAATTATTTATTTATTTATTATTTATTTATTTATAAATATCGACTATTTTGTTGTACAAAAGAATTTCTATCCTAGTGATTGACTTGAACTTGACTCACTCTTTCTTTTTTATCTTTACTCACAAATAGTCAATTGCCAAAAAGCATGCAAGAAATGTGATGACGGAAGACCTTGTCAACGTTGCGTTAAACTCGGACTCACGCTCACCTGTTCTAACTCTGAGCGTAAAGAGCGTAAAAAGGGAATGAAGCGAGGCCCCTACAAGAAGAGACAAAGACAGTCGTCTTATACATCTCAATTCGATCAAGGTACACATCTATAAAAATAGAAATAGGCAATAGTAACCAAAGACTGATTTCGTGTGGATACTATGTCTAATTTAGACTCTTGTGTTGCAAATGAATGGCAGCCAAACTCCCTCTATACGCCACCCCAGGTTCAGAGAAGAGAACCCAAGCAAGAGCCTACCACACATTGGCTAGAAGACCAGCAGCACAGAGTGTACTCCATGTCTTCTGAAGAAAGCGCTCTTGCCCATGCACTGCCCATGTTAGACACAGGCTATGTCCAGCCCATGTCCTGCACCACACCCTCTCTTGCTCAGTCCTCACCTCTCTCCAGCTCCACCTCGAGTGATGAGGCCTACAATGCCTTTGCTGAATCGTCTTCTCCTGTTTCCTTTGCATTCTCTCAGAGAGGCATGGAGGCTCATCATGTCACATCTGCTCTGCCAACAGAAGGCTGGTGGCCTCAGAATCCAGCTGCCTATCTTTCTCAACACCAGAGTGCATTAGAATTGAATGATCCTTCTTTGTATACCTTGCCTTTGGATGCATTTAATATTCCTATGGGCAATACACCCTGCACCTTTTCATTTTCCAACAATGTCAGTGCAATGACTAAGGAGAATAACAACTACCCCACCATGACACAACCCATTTACTATGCCCCTCCTCCTTCTCAGACATCTCACCACCACCATTACCAGCAGCAGCCATCCATGAAGCGTAGTGCACCCCCTATGATGGAAGATCCACACTTTTGGCTGAATGAGTCTACTACAGCCAATTCCAAATTCATGGATAAAACTCCAGTGGCTGACCCTCTTTACAACCCTGCTCTGTGGCAGAACTTTATGGCCACACGCCTTTAACACCTAACACTAGAGGGACTCCCCTTGAAAAATGATAAAAACAAACAAAAACAAACAAAAAACAAACAAAACAAAAACAAAACAAAAAACAAAAAATATGAAGAAAAAAAAGCAACATACTCTCTACATTTCTATTTCATGATTCACACCAAGACACTTTATTCTTTTAGACTTGCACACCTTT
The DNA here is from genome assembly GCA_025094145.1 of Spinellus fusiger. NCBI lineage: Eukaryota > Fungi > Mucoromycota > Mucoromycetes > Mucorales > Phycomycetaceae > Spinellus > Spinellus fusiger. The sequence goes on along the minus strand of JALLLS010000042.1, from coordinate 94,672 downwards.
ATTGAATCCTTATTTCTCTATGCCCTTTTTCCTATTTTCTTATTTCACTTATTCTCACCTTGAAATTTCACTTATTTTCTGTATTGTACATAGCAGCATTTACTTCATACATTGCATTTTATTCTACTAGTCCTTCTCTTCATGACACACCCCCTATGCTTTTATAGGCCTTTTTCTCTTTTTCTTTCTCATGCCACACTTGTACTGTTTTCTCTTTTTTACTTTTTAGTAATTTCTATCTCATAATGTTATTCATTGCTTTCTACTTTTTTAGATTCCTTTTTTTCTGTGTTCCATTCATATTTCTTACTTATTTTTAATCATTTTTATAGAATCATAATAATAAGAAAATAGACAATAATTCACCTCATTCTTATTCTTTATCATTGGAAGAAAAAAAAAGGTTGGCCTGTGTGTGTGTGTGTGTGTGGGTGTGTGGGTGTGTGTTGTAGATCCCACTGGACTTTTAAAGAGCTCTCCTTTTGTTTAAATGTTATTCCACAGTCTATATTCCACAGTCTACAATGACCATCTCAACACCTTTTTTTTTATGAGAGTGCAAGTGAGCCTGTAGATTCCGCCTTTTTTATTTACTATTACTATTACTATTACTATTATTTTGCATGTTCAAAAAAAGAAAAAAAAGAAAAAAAAAAAGACAACACCGCGTGTAGATAAGTTCTCTCCACCCAACCTGTCTATTTCTTAGAAAGACGTTGGCCTGTTTTTAGCTGTAGAAACCGTCTGTCATCTACTCTTTGTAAAAACGCCACCTTCTCCATGTACCTAATTCAATTATTACATGCAAATATAAATATAGACATAGACATGGACATGGACATGGACATGGACATGGAAGAAGGATAAATCTTCTTGGTCAATGGCATCCCATCACTTACCCATCCTTGTTCTGGTATCTGAGATCCTCTCGAATGCCTTCTCTGTCTACATAGCCTTGCCAGTCCAGCCGACTCTTTTCCAATGTATTCATTTTAGGGACTTTGATGTTGTAGCGTGAAACAAGATCAGACAGTTCTGATTTTGGGCGTAGGACGGTGGATACTCTTTTTTTATGACATGGTATGGGTGGTAGTGGTGGTGAGGAGGAGGAGGAGGAGACAGAGGAGAATAAAGGAGAAGGGGACTGTACAGATAGAGTGGCTGCTGCTGCTGCTGGTGTTGGTGTTGGTGGTGAGGATAGACTGTTTTCAGGAGTCCTATGGACACTCATTGTGGATTTCAGTGAGGGTGTGCGAGGAAGGTTCATCTCCTGCCAAAGGGCATCCACCTTTGCCTTTTTCTCATTTTCACAAAGAGATCTTTTTTACAGTATAAATAGATGGATAGACAGACATGTCAGTGCAATCCATAGACACTCTACCATGAAGAAGCGACTCTACCTTGATGTCACGTCAAATGTGTCTTTTTCTTCCCTCTTTCTCTTATAAGCAGGAGAAGAGCACGTCATATCAGGCAAGCATTCATTGTCAGGCAAAGATTCATTGTCAGAATCCAAAGCTAAACAACACCAACAACACCACCACCAACAATAACAATAGAAAAAGTGAGTCCATGCTGTGTCTTTTCTTTTTTCTTTTTTTCTCTTTTCTCCCTCCTTTTAGAAGAGGGTGGATGAGAATCAATCCTCAATAGCCAAATGTTCTAGTGTTCTAGTGTTCTAGTGTTCATTGTTATCATATTTACAGTCTGGTGTGTAGTCAGAATCATCCTCAGAATCATCGTCAAATGCAAAATCACACAGGCCCTCTTGTGCTTGTGTCTCTTGTGTACGGAGCGACAATGGAGGCTGCATAGGGAGAATCTTTTTCTTTTTTCTTTTTTCTTTTAAATAACAAACACTCTTTCTTTCTCAGGAAGAGCAGGGCAATAAGGAAAAGACCAGGCTATAGAATAGAACCACCAATCAGAACAAGGAATAGATGAAGAAAAGAGTGCTATAAAAATAGTAGATAAAGTGTTTTGGGAAATAGTCAAAGAAAGAAAAAGAAATAATAAAAAAAATATTTTTTTTTTCTTTCTTTCTTTCTTTCTTTCTTTGCTTGAATTCATCCAAGGCCACTTATAAAAATTAAAAATTAAAACTCCACATTCCTATGTCGTGACTTGCTTTGTAAACACTTTTCTCTTCATGGCGAGTCCTTTAGGTGTCAGCATTGCCAATGCTAATGGAGCAACAGAACAGGAGAAGCAGACCATTGCCTTGATACAGAGCACCATGGAGTCCTGTCCCTTCAAGACGGTCATGTCCTGTGGTGCAGGTAAATTCCTCCTACCTTATAGACTGCGGATAGAGACAGACTGCGGATAGAGACTAAGTGTGCTGCTCTCTCCAGGGTTTGTTATGGGCGGTGCCTTTGGTCTTTTCATGTCCTCCTTTGAATACGCTGGCCCCACGGTGAGCGAGAAAATGGCACAGCAGACCACCAAGCAGCAAATAAAAACAGCCTTCAAAGACATGGGCACTCGCTCCTATTCCATGGCAAAGAACTTTGCTGTGGTGGGCGCCATCTATTCAGGCTCCGAGTGCTGTATTGAATCTGTAAGTGGCATGGAAAACACAGAGACACTTATGCAGTGTGTCCAGTACAGAGCAAAGAATGATCTGTACAACAGTATGGCAGCAGGGTGTTTTACGGGTGGAGTGTTGGCGGCAAAGGCAGGTCCCCAAGCCACTGCCTTTGGATGCGCAGGATTTGCTGCCTTCTCCACTGCCATTGACTGGTACATGAGACGCAATTAGAGGCCCACCCACTTTTTGTTTTGTTTTGTTTATCTCTTGTAGTTTGTATTTTTCAAGTCACCTTCATTTTGTTGGTATTAGAACAAGGAGAAAAGAGGGAGAAAAGGGAGAGGATAAGAAACAGCAGTATATATAAATGTAAAAGTAAACAACAAAAACAAAAACACAAAAATCTAGTCTGTCAAGTGGAGGGATTTGTTATAGACCCATGCGCCGTCATCCAAGTACGGCTTCCCCACCATGGACGACTTCAATTGCACTGTGTTCTGAACATAGCTGCTGTGGGTCTGTTTGTCGTGGATGAACGTGAACAGACTGGGCTCCCATGCTGTGCTCGAGCTTTCACGCTCCTTTCTTACTTTACGCTGCCACTCTTCAATCTTTGTTTTCTCCACATTGGCTGCCTGGAAGTCCTTGACTTTGAGGGCGTCTGACACCTTCCCCCACAGACGATGGGAGTCAATCTCCAGCTGCTCCTCATAAGGAGGCGTGCATCTGTCGGCCATGGGGGCTGCCTCGGCATCAAACAGCAGTGTCTTTTCTCCCTGGACAGGCTGGAGGGGTGTGTGGAAGGACTGGTGGCTCCACCGGCCTGAGAGAGAATACCAGTCCTTGCCCTGGTGGCTGATGGTGCCTTTGATATGATGGTAGTCACCACTGAACCATGGCTTGGGGACAAACTCAATGACTGCCTTGGCTCCACTGGTCGACATGATTGTACAGACACCACTCAACTCAATAAAGGCAGCTCCTGTGAGTACACCACGGATCATTAGATCAGGAAAATCAATGAGGAACTGTTCGTTTTTATCCTTGACATGCAGCACGGCTCTTCCTACTTGCTCAATCTTAATGGAGGTGCCCTTGAACTTGGACTTTTGTCCGCCTAGCAAGAGAAAGAAGTAAACAAAACAGAAAGAGGACGCTTGGGTCATCTCCCTCCTTCTTCATCCTTACAGTGGCCATTCAGAGAAACACCTGCTTTGTCATCCTGAAGATAAAAGGCAGAAATGGGTGGGTGATGGCACACCTGCTCACACACACACGCCACTTCTCCAAGCTTGCATTTGAACTGCTCTCCCAGAATAGGATTGTAGGGCTTCTTCTCATTCAATCCATGAGTGCACCGGGATGCATAACTACCCCACAGTGTAGACATGAACCAACGCGTCACAGCCAGCATACGCTCTATTCTCCAGAGTGTTTAGAACTCCACTTGTCTCTCGTTCTCCTGCTCTACCTTGTGCTTCTGTAGCCTGACTAATCGCCGTAAAACTAACCAACCCAACCCCATAGAAAGAGAACATAAGTCAGTGCATTCAGGCTGCTCGGCTACAACTGTTGACAATTACCATGTAGGATGATCTCCCCAGTAGGTTCTATAGCACGGTTAGTCTACTGAACCATAAGAAGAGTGTCTATTCTATAGAGACACATGTATATGTACCCGTATTCCAGCAGTGAGAGGCCATTGAGGAAGAACGCGGGACAAGTCAAGGAAGATAAGTCTCCTGTAAAACTAATCACTGTCTTGAGAAAGTCCTTGAATTGTCCTTTGGTGCTGGGCTCTATATTCTGCATGGACATCACATCAATATCATTCTCAGTGGGTGCCTCATCTCCCATGGGTTTCGACTCGGCGTTGGCTTTGCTGTTGCTGTTGCTATTGCTGTTGCTGCTACCAAACAAAGACTTTTTCAATGCCATAGTGTATGTATCTTTATTTGTGCGTCTAGACCAAGAGACAAAAAGAACAAGGAAAAAAGAACAAGAACAAGGAAAAAGAAAAAAAAAGAAAAAAAAAGAAGAAAAAAACAAGACCCTCCAATGAGAACTAGAGACATAGGTGGACGGAGAATGAAAACAGCAGACCCTTGCCTTTTATAGTATGCTACCTCTTTATACCACTCTCCAATGCAAGTGACTCTCTTTAAAAGTGACCCTCGTTACTAACTAAACTTTTGCTCTAATGGACGAATATAGTGCTTGGGGAATTCTACGTTTAAAATGTAAATAGTGTTGCTATAGGAAACAGGCGTCAGTTGTCTTTGTCTTTGAATGGACTTACGTTTTTAGCTCAATGGCACCGGTCTTTAAATGAAAGCGTACAGGCACGTGATGAATGCGGTGATCAAAGGAGACATGGTAACCACGTTCCGACAGCACATCCATGATGATGGTGACAAACTGGCTGTCTTTGAATTGTGGATCTTCCCTAAAGAGCAGTGGGTGGGGTTGATGGCTGCAGTAGAGGTGCCTTGGTCACCCCAAAGAAGACTTACGTGCGTATGTTGGCATGACCACTAATCGAGTGTCTCTGAACCTGGGGTATCACGTGAGCATCAATAAAGGCAATGGCTGACTTCATTGTCAAGGGCTCATATTCCTCATAGTGCTGTAATCTATTGATAAGATCCTAGCTCATTTTAGCAGTGTGCACTGTGGAGGTGGGTTTATTTACTTGTCTGGCATGGATGCCAATCTGGGTGGCTACTGGAATATGAGAGATGGCATCGTAGGTGTCATGGTCCAATTCAAGGGAGGACTGGTATTCGAATTCCTTGAGGATGATGTGGAGGACTTGTTTGATCGTGCCCGTAGCATTGATCAAGTCTATAAGCCCCCCCTTCTCCTTAGTCATCAATACCTCTGTCTTACTTACGAAAGGGGAACATCTTGGACATCTTCAGCAAGGCTCCATAGTGCGCCTTGAAGATGGTGTATCGCTCACGAATAATCTATCCCATGAATCTCACTGCTTATCCAACCACTACTACCTACTGTCTCATCATTGTCTGTGACTCTTTCCTCCCATAGCACGCCCTGTCCACTTTTCTTCACCTGTAGATTGTGCTCTCGGATGGAACGTCCTCTTGCCAATTGACGCTGGATGGATATTTCCTCATCCACATACAACACACATATGCGAAACACAGGCCGACTATTCCACCCAGCATTAGCCTACAGACTATCCTCTAGTCTTCTAGTCTTCTAGTCTTGTCAAGAACACACTGCTTACGGGAATTGATCACGCCTGTCGGTATTCCAAAACTCTCTTCGAAGCTCTGTCATGTGATCATAGAGCATCTTAAGTGCTTCCACTTGGATGTCTGTGCGTGGAAATCCATCCACCAGCACACCCACAGAAGGATCACAGTCCAACAAGGCATGCAGTAATAACTCAATCACATAACGATCAGAAATCATCTGGCCCTGGTTGATGAGCTCTTTGCATTCAGGTGATTGGAGGAGCTGTGACACGGAGATGGGAGGGTTGGTGATGCCTCTTGCTTTAAGAATAGAGGGGGTGTGGGTGCCTTTTCCTGATCTTATAGAGTATATAGATGGGTTGTCGGTGTCAGTGTCATCTATGCCTAGTGAAAGAAAAAGAAAAAGAAAAAGTACCCTGGTGCTCCCATTAGAAAGATAAACTCGCGTGGCAAATGGAGGTTGCTTCTTCCGTAGTGGTCTTCAATGTTCTTCCATGCTTGGTTAAATATGAGCTTGGCGTCTTTGATTTCAGTCGCTCTACTGGTATAAGCCAACAAAAAGGAGAGAAAGGAGAGAAGGAAGCCATCCTACCTTGTGTCCTGGCCTTCATTGGACATGGTGGCAGGACGAGGGACGGCTGCTGCTGTGGGACTTGCTTCTACATCTGGAGTGGCGAGTGTGAGTGGTCTTTTATCTTTTCTTCTTGGTATCTTTGCTTCTTCATGTGTCTATTTCTCTGATATCTTCATGTTGGTATCCTCAGAGGGAGGACTTACTACAATAAGCACTGGCAAAGAAGGGACGTCTGCAGAAGAGTGGGGTGGGATGTCCAGCCAACAAACGAGTGTCGGCTACTCTCAGTGATACTATTCTTCTGTTGGATTCTCTTGCTGCTGTTGCTGTGGTGGCCCTTACAAAGGCTACTCTTGTAGGTATGGCTAGGAACATGAGAATAGAACAAGGGGTGTCTTGATGAACATTGCTTTGGTCCTTATTCCACGTGACATTCCAGTCCATAGAGGACGCCTTTACTTTAAATTCAGACAGTAGAAATGATCTCAGACAAATCGAACATAAGACTATGAAGTGTGGTGTGTCTCTCATTTATTCTATACTCCATGTCTGGAAATAAATAACACACTACAAAATAGCACTGTGCACCCATAGAAACAGAGAAAGCAAGAAAGAAAAGAAAAGGAATGGACCTGCTAAAGACTCTTTATAACCTAAGTGATATTGCATACTGTCTAGAATAGATGCCAATGAAATCCACCATGTCAACAGAACTCATGGATGGTCATCTATGAGAAGAAAACAAAATAAAACAAAAGATGATGACAATTGCAAAGGAGAAACAGTCACCACAGCTGGTGGTGTAGAATAGGTTCAATAAGGCTAAAAATAAAAATGGTCAATGGTCTTATAAAAAGGTCAGATAGAAAGATAGTAAGAAAGTAACCCCTGTTTGTCATGACAGCCTTCTCACTCTTGAAGTGAATAGACATCTTCTACGTAAACACTATTACCAATAGGTTGTACTATTCTAAAGAACATTGAAAGAGTGTTGGTAAAGTGATAAATAGTACAATTCAAATACTTAGTTACAGCTCTCTCAAAAGCAAACCGATATTATCAAATGTGGAATAGAGCATACTCGTTCAATAATCACCATTCAAAGGAATTTGAATAGCTAAATGTTGATACTGGGAAAGAGTCCAAGGTCATAGATGCATCTGACAGGGAGGTTCCCATTTTTATGCCGCTCCTTAATAACACTCCTCTGTCAATAAGCAAATGAATGCTAGTCCAAATTATTGGTTATTGTGCAGATAAAATAGAAAGAAACAAAACAAAACGAGTAGTCTCTGATAAAGAAAAGCCTCCCCCTTTTGCATACACCTCCAAACGAGGCGACTGACATGGACACATAAAGGCATCCCATTTGAATCGTGTAATCTATGCTGGTATGTGTAGAGTGTAGCTCTTTCTTGTTAGTGTCCCATATGAGGTTTCTAGAATGTCCAGTCTTTATTTATTCTTTATGCAATACCTTGACTGTCAGATGTTGATCTTTGCATTTTGGTAGTCGCCTTTACACTGCAGACAACTGGGCAGGCCTACTTGCTTTTATTTTTTGACTCTACTAACCCTTTCTTCCTGGTGGTGTGGCCATTAAAGCCTCTTCTTTGGTGGTATTTCTTCAGATGGCGGTGATTTGAAGTGTGATTTTCTGTTTCTCTTCTTTCTTTTAGAAGGTAATATTCCTAATGAACAGGCTTCTTCTCTTTGTTGGGTCTATACAACTTTATATTCCGAGTGCCATACGTCATGATATGTTAGTCTAATCAATATAAAGAATACAAACAAACAAACAAACAAAAAGGCTGTTTATGCTGACAATAATTTTTCAAGTGGAATAGTGGGCAAAAATAGATCGTAGGAGGCTTGTAGGCCTTTGTTAGGAGAAGCTACTGTCCTAGTTTGATACAACAAAGCGATAGATAAGAAAGCTAGTCCATAAAATTTGCTTCCTGACTCCTTCGTAGTCTTGATAATAAGATTCATTGGAGAATAGTCTTCTTGGCAGGATGCCTGTCTTGCACTGAAAAGGATGGGAACACAACAGGTGACACAACAATGCAATACGTGAGAGGGCTTTTCTTTTATAGACTGAATGATGTGTCCAGAGCAGCTATACTTCTGCCACACAGCGGAGGTCAGAAAAATGACAAATGTTGTGAAATTACCTTGAGGCTACTTCATGGATCAAGCCAAGGATGGTTATCCCACACCGTCTACTCACAGTTCTATTGTTATAGGTTCTCTTGATTTTATTGAATTAATGATTATTTTTAGTATTGGAGAAAAGGAACAACAACAGCTTCAGCTTCGATGAAGATTCATAGTAAACACCATTTGATACAATAAAAGCTAATCCTTAACTAGAGGAAGAAAGGTATATAAGTGAATAATTAGTCAAACATTTCTGAAGAAAGAAATATCAATGATAAACCTATTCTAGAAGACGCCAAGGTAAAAAGAATAAAAAACAAGAATAATTTCTCTGTGCTTTTTCTATACTAATAACAAAGCCTAAAGTGGTTTTTTGATGGAAAAGACATGAGCAAAGAACTGTTAGAGTCTAGAGAGAGGTGTAATATGAAAGCAGCAAGAGGCGAAAAGCTTTAAAGTAGCATTGAGGAATTGTAAAGTGACCAACAGAATGTAATCGACAGTTTTAAATGTGTATTTCCTTTTTAAAAATTTCATATTTTATCTTAACAGTGTTATAATTTTATGCATTCATTAGATAGAAATGTAAAACTTTTAATAGATAAAGATAGTAGTGTTTATAATACATAGAACTGGTTTTTTGTAAGATTATTTAATAACCACTGTGACCATCCTTGGTATCTCTGCTCCATGCCGGAAATGAGGGTGTCTGTTGCCTTTGATATTCTACTTCATTCCAGTATTAGGACTGTCTCTAACTTTTATTTGCTAGAATACAACCTCTTTTTCTTCCTAATGATCTTCAATCAAGACCACAGATAATCAATTAGATTGAGATCAGTAGTGTAAGAACCAGTAAAAAGGCATTACTATACCATTTACTACTCTCTCGTTGGGTTGCCTTACTCGTATGGGTTCTAGCATTGTTCTTCTGTAGGCGGTAACCAACCCCTCTGTTTAGGAGAAAGAAGTTTGAGTCAATGGAAGTAGATTTCTCCCAATACATCCATGTAGTTACCAGAGTTTATTCTACCCTTCACTACAATCCATCTCCCAGAACCCTCTCCACCAAAACAACCCAAACCATCACTCCACCACCTCCAAATTTCTTTGTTTCTATAACATTATTAGGCTCAAAGGCCGTACCACACTGCTTGATGACTTTTGTGTCCCTGTCATAACTCATGAGTTCGACTCTGGACTCATCAAAACATAATATCTGATGCCACTGCTCATGGGTCTAACTAACGTGCTCATAGGCCCACTGAAGTCTTGCTTCCATTCTTTTTTGTAAATAAAAATAAAAATAAATAAAAAGGCTTCACCACTGGACTGCAAGAATGAAAGCCCATTTCATCAAGATACTTTTAAACCATTAGAGGGCTCTGTTGTCCATATTTCTCTTTCTAATACTCTTGGTTAAAGGTATTAGTAAGCCTGTCTCCTTGAAATGATTTATGTCCCCTACAGTGAGAGTGGGCACGTTGAATAGGTGGATGCCTCGGCCTGTGTAGAACTCAGGCTCAGTACCTGATGGAGGGTGGCTGAACGTATCTCAATGTTAGTATCCTCTCTCTAAATTTTGTAGGTTCTGCTGGAGTTTTCTACAGCTTTCGATGATACAGACATTATAAGAAAAACAACATTATGAAAAAATAAAAATAAAACAGTCCAAAGTTTGAAAAGTCCAGGGAGGGGGGGTTTGGTCACTATTTTATCATTCACTATACCTCAAACTGCATTTATCAATGAATAGAATTTAGAGACTTGTCCCTGGACTAATTAAACCAGAAACCCTTCAATTAAAAGAATTTAATTAAAAGAATAGTATCGTGGTCAAGCATGATTACATGAAAAAGAAAACAGATGCAACTATTGTCTTTTATTAAATAATTATCCTGGTGCATAGATAAACAAATATATAGTCGTGGTGCAGAAATTAGTGATTCAAAGCCATATAATGGCTGGTATTGTCTTTGATTCTGATCCAAAAGAAATCACGATAGTTAGCGTGTAGTAGAATTCTCTCGTTTATTCATCTAATTCCTCATTTCTTTTACTATAATAATAATATTTATACATTAGATCTAGTTTAATCAGTGTATTGTTTTTATAGGCCTTTGGTAATGGAATACATTAACGCTGGCAATGTTCTGTTCAAAGCTTTATTATCTTAGTATTATTTTCCAAGTGCTCCAGGGATCGGTGTTCTGAAAGAGGATTGTCTAGCCTTTTTGGTGGACGCTATCATAATACCAGTCTGTTCTTTCTTTTTAAAAAAAATAAAACTTTGATCGGACTCATCTGCTAAGAATGATGTGATATACCTATTGAAATTGTTACTATAATTATTTTCAGTTAAATAAAGATATAAAATAAACCTTAAAGACAATAGTCTTCAGAATAACAGCTATTTAACAGCAAAAATAAGTAGTAAAATGGAGATCTCTACACACCAGGAGATTTAACAGTGTAACTAATGTAACCACAAGCCTCACAACATACATGCGGAGATTAGTATATAAAGATAGTCTATAGGCTAGTTTTATTTTGTTATTTAAACTATTCATCATCTGTTAATCCTTTTAAACTATTAATGTTGAAATCAGCCCTTATTTTTATATTTGCCTTGATCTCCTATAGCTCTGCTGGCAATCCTTTTGAGTGGGATATTAGATTGTAGGGGGTTTTTATTTATTTATTCTTTATCTGCTTGTCTTTTTTATTCTAATAATAATGAAAACATACAGTATTGAGCCCAATCCATATATTATATTGGAACCTGGAAAAAATTTCACTGTTGCATGGTAACTTCACAATATGTAACTAGTTTGTATATAATTAATATTTTCTGGATATTTAGGAGAAGAGATGTTGCTGGAGATAGACTTCCAGAGAATGTTAGGTAGCTAATAAAAGTATCATGGTCAGTCTTTATTCATATCTCTGTATTTAGTGGTCGACTGGTACTTTTCTGTCCTCCTCCCAGCTATGGAGTACAAGAATTCGGTAAGTGAATAGAAGAGCATGTATACTAGATACTAACAGTGTAATAACTTTTTAGCCAAGGCAAATAACTTTACTTTTCCTATCAGTCTGGGCTCTGTGAGAGTCCATCTTCCTTATCTGCATTATTCCAATGAGAATTATTACCTTCAACTCATGAGTGACTTAGATGACACTATACCATTAGCTACATCTTTTGTATTGCTTATTGATCATTAAGATTTATCAGCTTTTAAACTAAAGTATTTCTCTCCCTCGAAGCAAACAGTAATAAACTCATTTTCTCTCCCTCTCTCTCTCTCTTTGTAGATTTTAAGTTTTTTTTCTTGTCATAAAATAGATCCAATGTCTATGTCATAGAGTCATAACTTGGACAGAGCATATCAAGAAACAGTAGAATACCCTATATGAGTTTATTAGGTGTGAATTATTAGTACTTGATAACTCTACTTCTGGCTTCTTGCCTCTATTATCACTCATTAAATTTGTGCACGTACTTTCCATGGGATAGTCTAGGCCTCAAAGATCTCTTTCCGCACTAATAACCTTTTTATGTCTTTTATCATCTTGCTAAACTAAAGAGAAATGAACTGTTTGAAGTTTCGAATGAACTGTTTTCTTTATCACTATATTATTCTTTGAGAATTCAAACAATTTATCTCTTTAGTTTATTACTTTAATTCTATATCAGATAACAAAGTGCCATCAGTCGAGCGACACTAATTCTTATAATCATTAGTGAAGATAGATTCAAAAAAGAAAAGAAACAATTATTTATAGGGAAAGCTTTAGCTTCTTCATTGTCTGATGTGGTTTATGATTCCATTTGCAAGTTCTTCAACTTGCCTTCTTCAGTAGCTTTAGGCCTTATCTATATGGCTCTCATGGATTTGAGGATACCATATTTCCCAAATGTTTTCAACAGTCTGAAAATAGTCGTGTGGTGGATGACAGCCATAGCAGATGTCTATAATTTTTGATATGTTTACTATTATAATTAAAGATAAAGCAAAGTTAGGCAAAGAACAGATCAAATTATATATATATATTTAATAATAATAATAAAGCATACTAAAACATCATTTCTGGTGTGGATTGCCAACACCTCTCTATAAGCTAAAAGTCTTCCCAACTTGGCACCAGGCCACCCAAAGCAGCTATATTGTATTCATGCCAGACATACAGTCTTTATTATTATTATTATTACTGAAAACAACTAAGATGCTTAGTAGCAAGACAGCACCTCTTAGCCATTCATCTTTTCTTTATTTTTCTTGATAGAGTTGATACTCATTATAGCACTCTCCACTCTCCAGAACTTCATCCAAAAGTGCTGTCTTGGTCTGTAGTCAAATGATGAAAAGAGAGTGCCTATGAAAAGAGGCTTTGACTACAGAAAGAACTGAAGCTTGTAATTGTATCTATTTGGAATTTCAGGAGTTCTGGATTTTTTTCTTAAATGACTGATCATTTAAAAAATAAATCTGCATGCCAACTCTGTAAATATAGGATTATATTGAGGTTTTATGTGAAAACTTGGATTCAAGTGTATAAAAAGGATTGGAAAACCTTATTGGTTCATGCTTAGAACATCGTTGATAGTTGTGGTTTCTTATAGACATACCACGGATATAAAATAAATAAATAAAACTAGCTTGTTAAAAAAAATGTGCTTATTAATATGAAAAGTATATTTCTCAAAGATACAAACTATTTTTTATCTAGTTATACAGTTGTTCCAAGACTTGACATTTTCATCTACACTAATAATTTCTTGGAAATACTAAGATTTGTTCTATTGCATTTTCTGATATTCTTTTTTTTATTGGACAATCTAATAGCACAGACAAGAATTACTTTGATCGTTTTATGTTGATATGCTGACATTTATATTACTCTATATTGTTTCATATATAAGGTCAAAATAGGATGAAATATTAAATAAATATCCATGGTCTAAAGCTATTTCCTTGATATTAATGTATTGCTTAGTATTTAAACTAATTATCATAAAATAACTTACTGTAATCGTTTTTTACTTGTTCCAAAAAAGAAAAAAAAAGCCATATAAAGTGATTTCTGAAAACTCTTGCAAGTACTAGATTCTCCGACTATGTTTTTTTTTGTAACATGTCATTCTCTTTGTTTATTATAGAAAGATAAAGCCAACAGAATAATATATACACTTTTATTAGATAGAAAGTCTTGGTACTTGGTACTGCCACCCTTTACTTTGATGACAGCCTTGTATCCCCAAGATATGCTCTCAATGTAGCTGTTGAACGTTTTTAATAGTATTATTACAAATATGGAAGTATTTAATCCCTGGCATATTAATATGCTAGAAATCCTTCCTATGTTTTTGGAAGAGATTGCTTTTGTAATTTTATATAGACTAATGTAGCAGATAGAAAAATTATATAAGCTATCCATCTATTAGATAGAAGAAAGCTTTGCGAAATATATTTCTTATATTACAAACACACCTTTTGTTTCTGATTTTTTGAACAGTATTTTTCGCCATTCAAGTAACAGGGCAGCCTCCAGATCCTGAAGAGTACTTTGGGATGCCATCCTCTTTGGAGCCTCATGGTCCGAAATAATCCAAAGGTGTTCGATTGGATTAAATTCAGGACTTTGTGAGAGCAAAACCCTCACCATGGCCACGACCACTTATTACTTCTATTTCTTCAATACTCTTCGTCTATGGCTACTAGAGTTATCATCCTGATGAATATAATCTATTTATGGGTTTATTTCAAAAAGACAGATCAGCTCAGAAAGGTGTTTCTTCTTCAGGATATCAATGTATCCAAGACCATCGATACTGCCCTTTATGGGGCATAATTATTCTACATCTTTATCAGCTTTAGAAGCATTAGTTTCTATGTATCTCTTCAGAATACGAAACACAGCAGTCAAGCCCATGTTAGGACAATTGGTCATCTCTACTTGGCTGATACCAATTCTACTCTGTGTACAAGGATACAATAAGCAGAATCATCAGCAAATTTCTTTCTGGTAGAGAGGGCTTGTTGTTTGATCAGTGATGGTGGATAAGCCAGACATGGTATGGAAAAAATAAAAGATAAATAAGAAGATTTGGACAATTTTTTTTTCTTTTGGTTGGAAAACCTAAAACTTGTTATCTTTCATATATCTCACTGTACTCCTTGGCAATGTTCGGAGCTCAGTGTAGTCAATGACAACGATGAAAAGGCTTTTGACTGAGATGGACATGTACAACTGAATCTTTAGGAAGTCTTTAGTTAGTATGACTATTGTACTGAATCTTAATGTATTTGAGAAATTACTGTATGCTATTTTCTTAGTTGCAGCAGTAAAGCATTCTGCCTTGACAAGTCTTTATATCTATATGGGATAATCTGCTTTGAAAATTGGGCTGAAGAATACTTCACACTTTCTGTGGAAGTATAGCTTGTTTACTATTAGCTGTAATAAGTGTATCTATGATCTTTGTGTGTACCCAATTGTTATAAGCCTAATCTCTTGTTGCAGATACTTCCAATAGGCGTTGACTGAGTCAGAAGTCTCCGTCATGAACGCCACAAAATAGTGTTAAACTATAGAGCTCTAATACTCTGTAAAGAGGCTTCTATCTCTTTTCTGCTTACCCACCACCGATGAGTTATGTCCACATGCTTGTCGGTTTTTTCTTGGGTGTTCTATTTTTCCACAGATGTTTGTCTGTTCAATCCAATAGTGAAGTTGATGTGTGCTATAATGCTTTTTAAGATGCGGGAAAACTTTACATATTAAGTGGTATTGGTCTTCTGTAGTTAGGAACTTTTTTGTGTAATGAATATTGTTCAAAGGGTCTTTGATGGTGACAATATCTTTTATAAGGTTCAGCAGACAAATCTTGCAGAATGGCACAACCGTACCATCTACTTTTGTTGTTGTTGTCATAATCATCAATGTTATCGGGTAAAAAAGCAAAAAGCAATGTTGGAGAATTGGGATAACCTATGAATCTAAAGGGATCTCACTCGTGTACAATGATACCAATGACCATCGGTTGAAAAGGATCTTGATTGCATATGTGTGCTGCAATTAGACTACCGTTTTAAATATAGAAATATATTCTTTTACTTTTTTTTTCTCTTCATTTTCGGGATTACTTAGTGTGTATCCAAGAACAAGGCAATAATCTTGGTCTATAGTTAACATTTTCATAACAAAAGATGATCCACTCAAAGAAACCTTCACGCAAACTGTAAAATAAGATTGAAGAACTCCAATAATAGAAGCCTGTGATTGGCTGAAAGGGAAGCCTTTATGCGAGAGAAAAGATCCTTTATTCAAGATGATAAATTGTAGGTGTTTATACTATTCTATTTCATATGTTCAGTAGCTGCGGTTACCACACTGGTTTACTAATGCTGCGATGGCCATGGAAGATTGTTTAAGGGTTAATCGAGATTCCGATTGATGACGAGTTCACAACAACTGCATCCAACAGGCTTTTTTTTTTTTTTTGGTTACTTGTATTCTTTCAAGGCCAAGAAACTTCCCTGTGATATCGATTATGATTGGCCAGCAACATTTCTTGTTGGATTCATTGTGATATACTATGGGATACTAGACCAAGAACAACCACGCCAAGTTCCTAAGCATAGAAGAAGAAAAAAAAAGACACTAAACCCTTTGGGCTATAAAGGGAAAGAAAAGAAAAAAATGAGAAAAATGACTCGGGAACAGTCAAAAAAAATTTAGGAGTATAAATTGGAATGGAATGCGGGGGATAATGACTCTTTCCCTTTAATCTTATACAAAGGTAGAGTCATTCTCACCCAACACAGTGAAGGATGCATCCATCCATGCATCCATCGTGTATCTGTGAATCCATTATACATCTATCAAGATGACTAAACTTATCTCTCAATAGCCATGGGTAAAGAAAAGACTCACGTTAACGTCGTCGTTATTGGCCACGTCGATTCCGTAAGTCCTACACTGCCATAAACAAAACAGAAACACTGACTCCATGTCTAGGGCAAGTCCACTACTACCGGTCACTTGATCTACAAGTGCGGTGGTATTGACAAGCGTACCATTGAGAAGTTCGAGAAGGAAGCTGCTGAACTCGGTAAGGGTTCCTTCAAGTACGCCTGGGTTCTTGACAAGCTCAAGGCTGAGCGTGAACGTGGTATCACCATCGACATTGCTCTCTGGAAGTTCGAGACTCCCAAGTTCATGGTCACCGTCATTGATGCCCCTGGTCACCGTGATTTCATCAAGAACATGATCACTGGTACCTCCCAGGCCGATTGTGGTGTTCTTATCATTGCTGCTGGTACTGGTGAATTCGAAGCTGGTATCTCCAAGGATGGTCAGACCCGTGAGCACGCCTTGTTGGCCTTCACCCTCGGTGTCCGTCAATTGATCGTTGCCATTAACAAGATGGACACTACCAAGTGGTCCGAGGCTCGTTACAACGAAATTGTCAAGGAAGTCTCCTCCTTCATCAAGAAGATCGGTTTCAACCCCAAGTCTGTTCCCTTTGTCCCCATCTCCGGATGGCACGGTGATAACATGTTGGAAGAATCTGTCAACATGGGTTGGTTCAAGGGATGGACCAAAGAGACCAAGGCTGGTTCCAAGACCGGAAAGACCCTTTTGGAGGCCATTGATAATATCGAGCCCCCTGTCCGTCCTTCCGACAAGCCTCTCCGTCTTCCCCTCCAGGATGTGTACAAGATTGGTGGTATTGGAACAGTTCCCGTCGGTCGTGTCGAGACTGGTGTCATCAAGGCTGGTATGATTGTCAACTTCGCTCCTTCCAACGTCACCACTGAAGTCAAGTCCGTTGAAATGCACCACGAACAGCTCGTTGAGGGTCTTCCCGGAGACAACGTTGGTTTCAACGTCAAGAACGTGTCCGTCAAGGATATCCGTCGTGGTAACGTCTGCTCTGACAGCAAGAACGACCCCGCCAAGGAGTCTGGTTCCTTCACTGCCCAGGTCATCGTCTTGAACCACCCTGGTCAGATTGGTGCTGGTTACTCTCCCGTGTTGGATTGCCACACTGCCCACATTGCCTGCAAGTTCGCTGAGTTGCTCGAGAAGATCGACCGTCGTTCCGGTAAGAAGTTGGAAGATGCCCCCAAGTTCATCAAGTCTGGTGACTCCGCTATCGTCAAGATGGTGCCCTCCAAGCCCATGTGTGTTGAGGCCTACACTGACTACCCTCCCCTTGGCCGTTTCGCTGTCCGTGATATGCGTCAGACCGTTGCTGTCGGTGTCATCAAGGCTGTTGAGAAGGTTGACAAGTCTGCCAAGGTCACCAAGGCTGCTGCCAAGGCTGGCAAGAAATAAGCTTTTTATTTCTAAAGTAAAACCCATTCTCTCTTGTGGTTTTGTATCAATCCAGATGTTCATAATAAATAAAAAAGTAAGAACAATTTGATATTGAAATTAGTACAAGTGTTGTTGAGTGTAGTGAATGAGAGAATAAGGATAGAATTCTCTTTATTCATTGATATTAAATATTACTGGTATTGAGTGAATAATGTAAAAGGCTTCTTGGGAATTCTTTTGGGTAAATGACTTGTTGCTTTCTGGTCCAATCTTCTATTCTATTGTGTGAGTCAGCTCACTTTAGCTTCAAGTCAAGCCGTAATCCTATAAACCCAAGAGAAAGAAAGAAAGAGATTGATTACTATAGTGATTTCAAAAGATGATATTCTACAGCCACCCTCAATTGAATTTAATACTTGCCTAAATCTTAATAAGAAAAACCTTTTTTTTTTTGCATAAAACTCTTATTCTTTCCAAATAGTGTTAAACCAACACTACATGTCAGATAGATGTTCAGAAACTCACACTCGTAGAGAATACAAAAAGGTTAAAGATGGAAGATGGCAGGGCATCTATTACCTGTTCACAACAGGATTAAAGTCGATTGTGGTTGTGAGTGTGACAGATGAAAACATCCGTAGTTCAAAATAGTATCAGAAACATCAAAGAACGTGGATCAACATTACGTTTGAAGAACGAATGGTGATCAGTGGAGAGGTGTTATTTGGTCTGATGAGTCTAGATACACCGTGAAAGGGAACGATGGAGGTGCTCGTGTCATCAGAATAATTGAAGAACGTTATGGTCCTAATTCTATTGTTCCAGCAACGAAGTTTGGTGGTGTTGGGGTCATGCTTTGGAGCTGTTTTTGTACGGGTAAATTTGGCCCATGAGTCTTTGTTGATGGCACTGTAAACCAAGACGAATATATCAAGGTTATGACTAGTGAGTTCCATTATTGGTTCATGGAATTGCATCAGAAAGAGGATAGGGAGTTTCTGTTACAAGAAGAGGGTGCTAGTTGTCATACTGGGGCCTATGCCAGAGGGTGGAAAGAGACGCATCAAATTAGGGGCTTTGAGTACTGGCCCACACAAAGTCCTGACTTGAGCCCAATTGAACATATCTGGTGGGCCTTGGAAAAACGAATTGAAAAAAAGAAGGGTATCTATCACTAATGTTGGAAGTTTGAAGGCTCTACTTGCAGAGAAGCGGGAGAGGGTCAGTGTTGAACTTGCACAACGATGAGTTCAAAGTATGACAGATAGATGCCAGGCTGCCATTGATGCCAAAGGAGGCCATATAAAACATTAACTGTATTATTATTTTATTTTCTATAATTAAATATGTTGAGCTTTGGTATGCTTAAGTTTGAAGCTTCTATATCAAATGTAAAGTATCTTATTTAATGTTGAACATGTCCTATACAGTCCCAGGCAATAAATGAGTGGATGGCAAATCTTTTATTTTTTCATAACACTTCGTTTCTTATAATGTCTCACTCATCCAACACTGAAAATATTTTTATCAGAACCCCTGAGATGTATTGAACAGATAATAACACTAAATATATTCCAGCCATCTTAAACTAGGTGCTGAATATAAACTCTACACTAGTTGAGGCACCTTACCTATTCAACATACTTTCTTCCACTGTGAAAGACATAGTAAAGCACTAAAATATAAACAACCAAGCTAGATACTCACCCAAGAGTGGCAGAAAGAGAAAACTCAACAATAGAGCTCTCAGATGGTTGAGAAGAACAGTAATGAGGGATTCCCAACAGACTAAAGAGGCCATTATGGCAGACATGGCCATCAAGGTATCAAGACCGACCTTGAAGAAGCACTTTGACAAAATGGGATTCCATCCATTCAGTCTTGTAGTCATGCCTCTTTTGATAAAGAATAGCATAAAGATAAGACTTCAGTGGGTCTGTGAGTATGTTAGTTAGACCCATGACCAGTAGCAGCAGATAGTGTGGTCTGATGAGTCCAGAGTCGAGCTCATGAGCTATGACAGGGAGTAGAAATCATCAGGCATTATGGCACAACCTTTGA
Organism: Spinellus fusiger; assembly: GCA_025094145.1. NCBI lineage: Eukaryota > Fungi > Mucoromycota > Mucoromycetes > Mucorales > Phycomycetaceae > Spinellus > Spinellus fusiger. Next base: position 74,799 of record JALLLS010000042.1, on the reverse strand, counting down.
GCCTAATAATGCCATAGAAACAGAAAAGTTTGGAAGTGATAGAGTGATGGTTTGGGTTGTTTTAGTGGAGAGTAGTGAAGGGTAGAATACTTCGACAAGTACATCAATGTCTTGGGAAAAGCCTACTGCTATGAACCCGAGCGTCTCTCTCACTCATAGATCCTAAAGCCAGTTACCGCCTACAGGATGACAATGTTAGATCTCATACGAGTAAGACAACTCGAGAATGGAAGGCAGCAAATAGTGTGAAAACTATTCCTTAATGGCCCTAACAAATTATTGATCTCAATTCAATTGAATACCTGTAGAACTACTTCAAGAAAGTTATTAGGAAGGTTGAGAGTGTATATTCCACGAAAAAGAAGTCGGAGGCTGCCCTAATGCTAGAATAAGGTAAAATATCTAAAGAAGTAACAGACAGCCTCATTGCCAGCATAGGGCGGATATACCAGGCAGTAATAAATGCCAAAGACTAATGGTGACTACTAAATAAACTTACAATAAAACTACTTTTATGTATTATAAACATTAGTCTTTATGTATTGAGGATTTTATGTTTCTATTGTTGTAAATGTGAAGGGGTTTCCTCCCCTGAAACACACATAGGACAAGGGAGGGAAAATCATCCCTGAATTTACTGAGAAGCTATTGTCGTATAACTTAGATCTTTGTAGCATAGAAAAAACGTGTATATAAGTAGACCAGAATTTATATAATGAATCTTTGAGAAATATATCCTTTAATTCAAACAAACACACCTCTTGTTCTTTGGGTTTTCCAACACTATCTAATGAATTCATAAAGCTATAACACTAAGAAAAGTATAAATTTAGAAAAAGAAATCTACATTTGAAAATGCTCTATTACTTTTTACTGTTTACTTTATCAATCAAAACGCCCAGCTTATTGATACTGCTGTAAGCGATTGATCGAGCCACGTCTACTCGAGACTTTAAGTTAGAGCCATCAGCTGGTAGCTTGCTCATTGAGGCTGCTGATGGGTGTGTTGAGTGGGAACGCCAACGCCGCCATAGAGTGCAAAGACTCCTTCAGCAACAGACACTGTGTCCTCACTTCTCCGATCTCTCCTCTACCACCCATTCTTAACCCGTTTAGCAAAGCCAGAAGCTGCTAGTGTAGTTGCAGTGTTTGTGTCCTTGGGATTGTCCGAGTTGCTCTAAGTATCCCTCGTTGGATTCCGAATCACTACAAAATGACAGTTATCTTTTTGGTGTCTTAGTTTCTTTGCTGACTTTATGGCCTTTTGGATGTTTATTCATAATTATCATTTTACCATTATTTCTCATTACTCATTACTCATTAATTTTCCTTCATTTGAGGTTTTGTATTTTTTGTCATTCTGTCTCTCATTCTTCTGTATCTATTTTTTCACTTTTGTATTCAAAGTGTTTCTATGTCTATCCCATCTTTTCCAAACAATCTCACAGGGCGGCTAGTATGCCCAGTGCGCGAATAGCAAATTACACCCAAGATAAAAACTTTGAACTTTATCAGTCAAAACCAATGTTAATTTTATAATGTATTAGTTTCTTTGTACAAAACAATTTCATATTTACTTATTGATAGTCTAAAGTCAATATATCATATGCTTAGAGAGTCATATCAGTGCAAAGGTGGACTGTACTAATTGAGAATATTGTTTTATATTATATGCATATAAAAAAAATCCTAGTCTTAAACTCCAAAAATAAATAAATAAATAATACAATTAAGTGAGATCAAATAAAAAGCAACTGCTCCTGGCGAGGATCGAACTCGCGACCACTGCGTGACTCTGGTATACCTTTTAGTATAAGCACAATGCGCTACCTACTGCGCCACAGGAGCATCTGTCCTGCTGACACAGTGTATGTAGTACTTTCACGCTTCAGCCACCAAGAAGCTGAAACGGGCCGTGCTACTCTTTTGTTCGGTCCCAAACCATGACGTATGCCGAACTCTTCTTCTGTCCGGAGAAGAGAAAAGCACTAAGTTTTCCTTGTCTTTCCGTTTCTCCTTTTTCCCTTTTTCCCTTTTTCGGTGTGCGTTTCTCCTTTCCTTTTTGACACTACATTTTCTTTCTGCACTACGTTTCCCCATCCTTCTATTTTCAGTCCACACGTTTCTTTCTCTACACTATGCTTTTATCTGTTTTCCCTTTTGCAGCCCACACTTTTCTTTTTACTTTTTCATTTTATTAATTACCATTATTTTGTGGCATATTTCATATTATTTTACTTCATTATTCCATTTATATTATTGTGAGCTATGTAATAGTATAATTACATTAAGAATTACACTATTACTACACTATACAATGCTTATATGAATCGACTTTATATATTTTATCCCATGTCATTATTAGTATAAATACCATTATTTTTATTTTCTAATAAAGATTGTCGAATTCTATTGTGATGTTTCTTTTTGAATATCTTCTTTTTTTCTTTTTGTTATTTTGTTATTCTTCTGTTGCAATTAGATCTTTCTGAGACAAGTATTACATTCTGTTGAAGTTACTTGTGAATTATCTGTTGTTTTTCTGTTTCTTGTGCAAGTCAATTCTCTGCATAGTCTTGATTGCACTGTTTTCTTTTGTGAACTTGTTGTTCACCGTTTTATCCATACTTGTATCCTACTATACACCTTTCTCTTTTACATTCACTTGTGAGTGTAAATTACCTTATTTTATTTTAATAGTCAATTCATTTGAAGAGACTATCTCTCTTTTATTATCCAAACCTCACAAACCTCCACTATTGCTGATAACCCTGTATTTACAGCATATTTCTACCTTCTTATACATTTATCACACAAACCTATATACCACACGCATCACTGTTGACACATGGTGTTGTGATCTTCACAGCCTCAGTGGCTGCCAGACATAGTGCAGTGAATTGACTTTGCAAATTTCTCTGTTCCTTGACTATTTCCTTTTTGTGTTGATCTTCTCTTTTCTTTTTCTTTTGGGAATCAATAGGTTTCTGAAGTTTTCTCTACATTGTAAAGAGATCAATGCTCTTGTTCCACAATCTTTTTCCTTTCTTTACTCTTTTTCTACCTAAATCTTTCTTTTCTTCTCTATGATGTATTTCTTTACACTATTTTAGTTGCTTTTCCAGTGAATAAATTTATTGCTATGAGTTTGTCTTAACAAGTACTGATTTAGTTTCTTTCTCTTTCTCCTGAAGAGTCATTGTTATGATGCATTCTTGTAACAAGGCTATTTTAGCTTATAATTTGTAGTTGTTAGTAATCTATGATGTAGTAACAATGCAATTGTCTTAATTCTTTTTCTCAAGGATTGATTTCTTATGAAATCATTCTCTATTTTAATATTTAGTTCTTTAGTGTAAATATCCCATTAATAAAAAACTGAAATAAATGGTCAAATACTAGTTCAAGATTTTCTATTATCTTTCTATTCTTCCATTATCTTTTAATATCTTCTGAGACAAGTTCTGGGCAGTGCTACTGTGATTTCTTGTGAAGTATCATTGTTATTTACAAATCAATTCTTAGCAAAGTATTGATTGCATTCTGTTATTTTTATACCCATGTGTACTATTGTTTCCCTTGTATCTGTTTTTTTTGCTTCACTGTTGTGTTGCAAAGTATTATTCATATTTGTTTTCATAATCTATTCACTTGAACAAACTATTCCCCTACCCTTTTTATTTTTTCACAAACCCTACCTCTAATTTCCATTCCAAACCCCCTTCTTACCTTATTACTCTACCTTTCTATCCATCATACACACACCCATAAGTACCACATGCATCACTTGTTGGTTGTTGTATTTCTTTTTTTATATCAAACTCAATTACACGTTTTTTGAAATAACTAGACCTTCTAAACAAAGAAACCCACATTTAAGCATACAATTAATACTTTGGTCTATATGTACATTACAATGCCTTATTCACTATTCTCAACATCTATAGCAGTAATTCATTATATATTTAATCCACAAGATTCAGATATATATTAACAGCTATGATTGGGTGAAAACCTTTATATATTTTTTATATTAAAGAACAAATTCTTTTGTCTTGATTTTCTCCTCACTTTGTCATTTAAAAAGATTACAAAGAGACTCATTCTATAATCACTTTTATTCTGCAAAGACACTTTTTGTTCTCTAATATCACATTGGTTACCAATTTGGACAGGATAATACTAAGCCCAAAAGTAGAGACAGTGAAGAACGTTTGAAAAGTAAATAAGCTATATTATTTATAAATTACCTTGCTGTGTTCCAACTTCAACCCAAAGACTCTCTATAAATTGGTCAACATGAGTAGTGTGCTTTAACATTCAGAATCCTCTATGAAAGCTTGAGTGCACACAAGTAACATAGTACATCTCTGTATCATCTCACTGATTGGTTGTAACTACAAATTAACCTTCTAAGCTCAAATTATTATTGGACACTTAATGAGCTGCCTTCATCTATAAATCTTTAGTGGATTAAATAAGACCTATCAAAGGCAATTAAAAGTGAAGACATAATAGATGGCTCTATAATGGTGTGCTTATTCAATGAACCAACCATAAGGCTCCAACATGTAGTCTACAATTAGGTAGAACACCTACACCAACCATAAAGCTACACCTATGTAAACTACCATAGGATAAATCATCTACACCAACCATACGTTTGCATCTATCAATAAGCTATACCATGGACTAATAATTAACTACCAAAAGGTAGAATGCCACTGAAGGATAAGCACCCACAAAAAGTATAAATAATGAACCACTCTTCACTTAATAAAAATTATCTTTGTTCAGTCTTGTTATTTTCTACTTGTCTGAATAATCACAGAAACGTTTTAAATGTAAAAATTATGAATTATGTAAATGAATATTTTTTGATTTATACATTTGTTTTGTTTTTAAATGACTATATCTTACAAGAAAAATGTGTTGTACCAAAACATCAGTATATATTTAATACAACATTAATATTATAAACAATAGAAGTATTTAAATATTTGTTAACATACCAAATATACATAATGTCTTAATATTATTCTGAACATTTCTCTTTGATACTCAAGATCAAAGATGACAATCATTACAGCCAGTTTTAAATCTTTTACTATGCCAAATTTTAATCAATTAATGCAACATATTTTTCTCTAAAAGTGCAACAATAATAAGTGAAAATAGTGTATATTGAATCTATAAAAAATGTCTCCCACTGTAGTGGTGGGGTTTTTAAACAGCCCAACGGGGGGGTCGAACCCCCAACCTTGAGATTAAGAGTCTCACGCTCTACCGATTGAGCTAGCCGGGCATCTCTCTTTTTGTCGTTCTCTAATTTGCCCACAATACTTTTAAGCCTGGAGGTATGTGCACAGAGTGGAATAGCTAGTGGTTCTTGGTTTGGACTGAAGCCCACATAGATCAAAGAGGAAGAATAAAAGAGAAGATAGAAGATAATGTTTATTCATTGAATTCACTTGATTATTTATACTAAATTCTACAGTGTACAATTGCACATACATGTCTTGGCTTTATGTTCTCTTCACAGTTAACATAAAGCCAAGACACTATATTGCATTAGCATTTATCTTATTAATTATATTATATTATCTGTGTGTATCCACACAGGATAATGTGTGTTCCAAAAAGGGAAGACATGTGCAGCCAATAGTATTACTCTATTTGATAGCACAGTGTCTAGCATGGACATCCTTGTCAGTTACCAATTTGGACAGGATAATACTAAGCCCAAAAGTAGAGACAGCAATAGGAGGAAACTGAGGATAACAAGGTCTGGACTGAAGCCCATGTAGATCAAAGAAGAATAGGTAAAGAGAGGATAGAAGATGCTTTTTATTCATTCAGAATAGTTGCTTATTTATATTAATTTACATGATACAATTGACTAAGTACATCTTGTCTTCAGTCTACTCAGAGTGAGTGTGACTTCATCCAAGACATACTGTTTGTTTGATTATTTAATAAACCCAAAAGAAGTAATCCATGTGAGTCCAATAAGGAAAAGTGTGCTGGCCAATGGAATCATAGCATTTAGTATAGTGGCAACATTTTGACATGGTGTGTGTGTGGGTTGCAGGCCTCAGCCACCAAGAAGCTGGAGTGGGCCATGCTTCTCTTTTATTTGGTCCCAAACCATGATGTGTGTTGCAGCTCTCCTCTGTCTGGCAAAGACAGAATTGCTAAGTTTTCCTTGTCTTTCTATTTTCTTCTTTTTCCCTTTTTTGGTGTGCATTTTTCTTCTCCTTTTTGACACCACATTTTCTTTTTGTACAGTGTCCCATCATAAAACTAAGATATTTTTTATTTTCCAACCTTTATTTTGCTAAAAAAAACTTTTTTTTTACACATTTCTCATTTCTTCTTTTTCTGCTATCATATTTATCATGTCTAACACCACCAAACAAACCACCAAGCCTCTTGGAAACAGAAAGAGAAATATTGATGACTTTACTTGTAAACTCATTGTACACAAGGCCACCATAAATGGCACCAGACAGACAGACATTGTAGCTATGTTTGGTGTCAGTCAGCCTGCTGTCAGCCTCATCATGAAGAGGTACAAGGAAACTGGCTGTTTCAAGGCAGGCAAGAGCTCTGGATGCAAGTTTGTCTTGAAGAAGAGAGGCAAGAGGGAAGTTTCTTGCAAGGTGGCAAGGGACCCTTTCCAGAGCATGAATGAGCTCTACCAGGGAATGACCACCAAAGTGTCCATGAGCACTTTTGAAAGAATGATGAAGAAGATTGGCCTGTCTTCTTGCAGGGTGATTAGAAAGCCTGCTCTCACCAACAAGCACAAGAGGTTGAGGCTTGCTTGGGCCAGATCCCACCTTCACTGGACCAAAGAAGACTGGAAAATGGTCATCTGGTCTGATGAGTCAAAGTTTCAGCTAATGAGCAACAACAGCTGTACCAGAGTAGTGCACAAGAAGAAGGAGGGGCTTCTCCCAAAGAATGTGAAGCCAACAATGAAGTTTGGTGGTGGCAGTGTGATGGTCTGGGGTTCTCTTTTCTGGTGAAGGTGTTGGTAGACTTGCTGTGGTAGAGGGATTCATCAATAGTGCCAAATACACCAGTATTTTAGAAACAGCCTATTGCCCCAAGCTGGCTTGTCTTAAGGCACTGGATCCAGTGGTAGGCTATGTTCTTCAAGAGGACAATGCCAGTTGCCATACTAGTAAGGAGACTAGGAAATGGAAGGATGAGAGAGGCATAGTCATGATGGAGGGGTGGCCCTCTCAAAGCCCTGACCTGAACCCAATTGAGCATCTTTGGGAGGAGCTTGACAGAGCAGTCAGAAAGAAGATGACCCTAAGGAGCACCCTCCAGGATCTGAAGACTCTCCTGGTGCAAGAGTGGGAAAAAATACCCAAGACTGTCACCAACACCCTCATTGACAGCATGCATTGAAGATGTAGGGCTGTTATTAAGGCCAAGGGTGGAAACACCAAATACTAAGGGTTTCCACCTAATAAATCTGTATATATTATCTTGATGACCTTCTTTATACTTTATCCAATTTTCAAGTCTCTACTGTGTGTTTAATGTATGTTTTTATGACAAAGAATAAGTATTTCCATAAACAAGAATCATATCAAAATGTAAAAAATGTTTTAGTTTTTTGATGGGACACTGTACTATGTTTCTCTATTTTTCCTTTTTCAGTTCACACTTTTCATTTTATTAATTACCATTCTTTGGTAATTCAGGATTGTTAACCTTATTTTGTGGCATATTTTATCTTACTGTTGTAATCATGAAGACAACAGTAGCAGTCACAGACCAATTATTAAGTCATCTCCTTTCTACAACGTAATTCATAGTTAAGACACTGCATATTAAAGTCTACTGAACAGGCCATTATTTGACAAGCATCCTAAAACAGTAATAGATCATATTCAGTACACAGCCACTTGTCTATTTAGTATAAATAGACATGTCAAAATTGTTTTAATAAAAGTATCTCATTTTGAGTCTGATTAATTCCCTTTTGAATTTAACACTTACTTTTATTTCTATCATCCTATTGATATTATTGTAAGCTATGTAATAGTATAATCACATAAGGAATTGCACTATTACTACACTCTACAATGCTTATATGAATTTACTTCATTATATTTTTACCTTATTGTCTATTAGTATAAATACTCTTAGTTATTTTCACTAATAAACATTGTCAAATTCTATCTTAATACTTCTTTCTGAATATTTCATATTCTTTTATTTTGTTATCTTATTCTTCAATTTCAATTGGATCTTTCAGAGACAAGTATATCATTTTGTTGATTTCTACTTGTGAATTATCCATTGAGTTTTGTACAAGTCAGTCTCTGCATATTCTTGATTGTACTGTTTTTCTTTGTGAACTTGTTGTTCACTGTTTTCTTTTTTTAATAATTGTATCCTACAATATCCCTTTCTCTTTTACATTCACTTGTGGGTGTAAATTTCATTTTATTTTAGATTGTGATTATTCAGACAAGTAGAAAGTAACAAGACTGAACAAAGATAATTTTTATTAAGTGAAGAGTGGTTCATTATTTATACTTTTTGTGGGTGCTTATCCTTCAGTGGCATTCTACCTTTTGGTAGTTAATGATTAGTTCATAGCATAGCTTATTGATAGATGCAACCATATGGTTGGTGTAGATGATTTATCCTATAGTAGTTTACATAGGTGTAGCTTTATGGTTGGTGTAGGTGTTCTACCTAATTGTAGACTACATGTTGGAGCCTTATGGTTGGTTCATTGAATAAGCACACCATTATAGAGCCATCTATTATGTCTTCACTTTTAATTGCCTTTGATAGGTCTTATTTAATCCACTAAAGATTTATAGATGAAGGCAGCTCATTAAGTGTCCAATAATAATTTGAGCTTAGAAGGTTGATTTGTAGTTACAACCAATCAGTGAGATGATACAGAGATGTACTATGTTACTTGTGTGCACTCAAGCTTTCATAGAGTATTCTGAATGTCACAGCATACTATTCATGTTGACCAATTCATGAAGAATCTTTGGATTGAAGTCGGAACATGACAGATCACACTGTCTTTTTATGTTGTTCTTCATGCATGATTATTGGCTTAAAATAATAGTAGTCAGATTTGGAAGAGAATGATGCATACTTGTCATGCTATTCCTTGCACTGACGAGTATATGCCTGAGAAAGGGCCATGAGCAATGTATATCTAATGGGAACATTGATTCACAAGTAGTGTCTATGGTATATCCACAGACTCTATTTTTTTATGTGAGGCTAATAGAGTCTTGTTGTATATGAGTTTCAAACATCACAGTGTCTGCATAATTAGACAGTTGTCTGGGTTAAATAGATGGTCTGATAATCCACATTACTGGTAACAGTAACTGCGGTCCTAGTACTGACAATAAGCATAGGTTTTATTTGAAGCATCATCTGAATTAGTCTTAGATGGCTTTAATTTTTGGAGGTTGTTTCAATGGGATAAGTAGTAAGACAATGCAATTAATAAAACAAATGTTAGAGTAAAGTGATATTCAATGAGTCTCACAACCAAACAGTAGTGTCTAGAGAGAGAGAAGAGTGTCAGTTACTGAAATAGAAAGGCCTATTTGACTGAATTGCAATATCCAATTCATACCATTGAGCTTGTTTCTTTAACACACAGATACTCAGTGCCCTGACTGAGCTTAGATGGATGAAATGGCTGAGAAGATAATACAGGGAAGATAATACATTTAATAAAACTACAGAACAGACTGCTTCTTCCAATGCTATAAGCATTTTGTTCTGCTATCAAAAGACACATTCATCACTGTGTCAACAGAATAAGCCACAATGATCTACAGCCAATAGGACAGATCAATCAGCACACAGAAGTTGATGAAAACTTTCTCTCTTGGTTCTACCACTGCAACAGGTCATCCTTATTTTCAACCATCAATTCCCATGGTTTACTCAGCAGCCATGGTTAAGTCACAGACAAGCATTCTGCATCTCATAGTAAAATTATAATATTCTAATGGTTTTCATCCACTAAAATATAAAACATATACTTTCTTAAAATTAAGGTAGTTGAGAGAATTATATTACACATGTGCTTAGGTCCATAATGTAAATAGTCTTATTTACATAAGCAGCAGTCTTTTATATGACTATTAGTTCTTTATTGAACATGAGCGTATATAGAGTTTACCAACACTTATCATGTCTAATATATGAATTCATGTATATTACTAGTTTAATAAACAAACTCTTTTTTCTTTAGATGCTGTGTTTATGATATATAGTATGGTGTTTATGTACTGTGGCTGTTTCTCACTGCCTCTTAACATAATTTACTCTGCAGAATGTCCTATTCTTTATTTTTCGATCATTAGATTAGCATGTGTTGAGTGATAGTTGTGCAGTGTGAATGATCTGTAAATCAAACACAGATAATTCAACACATCAAATGAAAAGTAAGTAGGACTTTTAGACTCAATACATATGTCATTATTCTATTGGTATATGTAAAATCTAGTCCAGTTTGCTACTTTTCAATAACATGCTGAAGGATGCTCTATAAATAATACAAATGACTGCACTGCTAAGCCTCTCTCTAGGGGAAGATTAGGCATATCAACTGAATTTAAATAAAAGTAGTATTTACATCTAAATATTCCTATCTACAACTCCATACATACATAGTAAAAGACACTTTATGTAACAGCTAGTGTGGATGTTGAAGAGGTACAGAAAAAAGCATTATCTACATGCTGAGGGCAATAAGTAATTCCATACGTCACTGCCGCCTATGGTAGTAATATGCCCTATCTTTGATGCTATTTTTCGTTTTCATGTTATGTTACCATACCGATTGGTTGGATCTGAATGCAGCAATATTGGAGTCAACTTTTGGCACCATTGGTATGTCTCTATATGGAACATTGATAAAGTATCCATTAGATTACCTAGGTATGCATGAAAGTTATAAAATATTAAGTACAACAAGATTGTTTTTTGCTTGTTTGTTTTTTGCTTGTTTGTTTTTTACTACAATATACATAAACATCTAAATATGTCTGTGGCATTGACAGACACTGCTCATGGAGACATTGAAGTCTATTAGATGTGCTTTATGTTAATATTTTTTATGAAGAGCACTACTGCTCAATAATGTACATGTGTCGATAGTGCTGTTTAGACAAGACTATAGCTACTATAATGGCATATACTCCTATACTATTTTCTATGATGTAGAGTAAAAAGTATTATTGACTTGGGGGTGGAGAAAGCCTAGTGTGGTTAGTGTAAATTATACTAAAACTGTGTTAATTTAAACTTCATGTCACTGCTGTCCTCTTTTAACAAAGTACTATGAGATGATCAGATTAAGAAAGGGCCAGTAGTCCAACAAGACTGATGGTAAGTTTTTTTATTGATTGATGAATGGTTCAGTATTTATATTTTTTTTATGAATGCTTAGGGGTAATAGATTCTGCCTTATGGTTGATTAAGTGTTTCTGATAAATAGAACATTAATTAATTAGTGTCTTTTATGAACCAATATCAAATGTTAGCATTTTCCAGTTAGCATTGTAATCACAGCAATAATATATACTGCCACTGACTGATTACTAGGTCATTTCCTTTCTACAATTTAATTTATAGTTAAGGCATCACATGTTAAAGTCTACTGAACAATCCATAATTAACAGAAACACAAAAGTAGTAACGCATAATTCAATGTATACAGCCACCTGTATATTTTTGTTTTAATAAAAGTATCTTGTTTTGAGTCTGATTATTCTTTCTTGAATATAATAATCTGGTTTATAGTCTGCAACATATGAATTAAAGATACTAACAGGCCCTCGATAAAACGATAAACAAGATACTTCTCATCAGCCTGCAACTGTTTACCAAGCTTCTACTAATCAATAGTACTGAGTAAATACAAATATCACCATACTATAGTGTGTGGGATTTTAATTAAAATTCACAAACCAATGTCATTTTCTTTTAACTTCATCTTCTCATGGGCCATTAGGATGAAGACATAGACAGTTTAATGGTATGTTTGTTTTTTTTAGAGAGACTCATATTGAATTTTAATTCTATAAGTGTGGAAAGTTATTTGTTACATTGGCATGCAATCGACTATAAAGTGGTCAGCCTCCAAGATGTGAAAGGTGGTATTCTAATAGCTTCTTTTTACCAATGATATATATCCATAAGCAACGGTTGTATTTTCTATAAATGAAGGATATTTTGTAAAGTATTGTTAGTATCTTTTTCTTTCATTTATTCAATCATCTCTACCTACATTATCATCTATTAGTTTTAGTTTTAGTTTTATTTATATATTAATAAGGAATTCCACTTTGGCTTGTTCTTATTTAGTGATGTAATGAATTGGTTTCTGGTATGGATGCTATGGTCTTTACTAGTAAAGAATAATATCACTTTATTGACTTTGACAATACACTACGATATATATTGGATAGACCATGGACCATAACAATGTAGGCAATGGTAGAATTCTTATAGTTCTTTTAAGTGAGTGAGAGATACTGACAATTCGTGATTTTTTATATTTTACTGACATTCTCAATGAAAATTCAGAGACTATGATGGTCTATTTAACAATATGAGCATCCAAGACCAATAGGTATTCATACTAATGATGTATATAGTAGGAATTACAAGAAGAATTCAAGTGAAGAATCCCCGATTTCTGAATCAACCTCTAGTGACTCATTTCATACTTTAATATCTTTATTACCCATTGAGTCTTTTCTCGTTGATTCTATATTGCTGGGAATATACCTAATAATAAATCGATTATATTGTGCTCTTGAAAAGTAGCTAGTATAAATAGTTAAGTTATTTCCAACTGCTGCTGATTTCCAAGTTAGAAATATATGCATAAAGTTATGTGTACAAACTGCACAGAACCTTTTACTCAAATCTATGTATTGGAATTCAAAAGTATATAGCTACACGCTTCATAAAGTTGTCTTTACAATAAAGAATAATATAAAGATAAGAAAAACTACCCAGAGTTTAAAGTAGATTGATTGATAATATGTGCAGCTATAACCATAGAATGTACATGTTCAGAAAAGTGCTATTAGGGTATAGGAGAATAAGCCCGGGATCAAATAAAGAGCACAGACGGGTTTTATTTTAATATAGTTGTTTAAACAAACCATCCCTACTCCATGTATTATAAGTCTCAATCTACAATGATTTTATTTATTATTGGTAAGAGAAGCATTGTGAATAGCACTGAAATAAAAAAAATCCCTATTTTTCTCTCAGCTTGTAGATTATGCCCATTAAGACTTTAAAAAAAAATTAAACGTTCCTGACGTCTGTCAGTGGAACATGACAGAGGCTGAAAATGTCAATTCACCAATGGAGCGATCATGGATTGAGACTAGGACTTTCTGTTAATAGGCTGCACTACTATCATTACAGCATACCAAACGTTCTCATGTTCATTGAAATTAGAGTGGTCATGCTCTGGTACAATCCATTCGGGGTCTAAAAATGAACGTGTCACCTCAAGTATTTTTCTCCTGTCTCTCTTAGTGACAATGGGCTTACAGTCAATACTCTATTTAGTCTTGAAAACACACAGTTTATCTATATTAACTGAAGAAACAAGAGACATTATGAAAGTTTACAACAAAACAAGTATGCCATGACACACCATGACACACCATGACAGCCATATGTCTTTGTGTGTGGCGCAGCAACTGTTATCAATATATTATAGCACGGATTCCAACTATGAATTGAAAGTAGCTGTATACTATGGTCACTGTCACTTGGTATAGATAGCTGCAACTATTTTTTGCTGTGCATTTTACATAGCACACAACACCTATTACACACACACACACACACACTTTCTCTCTTCTCTATGTGTGAGTGTCCCTGCCTCTGTCTCTGCCTCTAACAAAACACCATTCTTGATTTTAATTGTGCCTTTTTCCAGTTACTCTTTGTATAATAAAACAGCACTTGGACTCGTCATTCTTTCTTTTATTATTAGAAATAAGCTCTGTTGTTTTATCAACACCAATATATGAAACAGACACTGTATAGTTAAAGACAGACTCTGATCCCACAAGTCAATTAAGTCCTTCAAAAAGGCGGCTTAAATACGTCCAGCGCAGTTAAATTTAATAGTCCCATTCCTCGTATCTGTACTATATGTGACAACCAAAGCTATTAAATTAGCCGGCCCCCCTGTCACACCCTGAAGAGGGTTATCGCTAGGAGACGATCAATGCTGAGTAATAGTACAGTTGCGTGTGAGTGGGCTCATTTTTTTTTCTTTCTTTCTCTTTCTTTCTCTTTCTTTCAAACATTCAATAATGGATAAAGAAGCATAACATAATCAGTGTCATTTTGATTGTGGAGCGTCTTTTATCACCTGGTGATTTTTGAAAGACGTTAGTTCTTGTGCGTACACTATACACAAATATCCTTTTATGGAATAATTACTCTCTTTATAGAATATCTCTTTCACTGTGCACGTATACCTGGCTTTCATCATCAATACAGCATGTACATGCTTAGACTGTTTGACCTATCTTATTTCATAAGCAAAAATACTACCTGGTGATATAAATACCACATGCTACACTGTAGAGTACCTTTTCTTTTCTTCTTTAATTATTGAAATGTTAAACTACTGATATCTGGGCTATGCTTTGACTATTGACTCTGTTTAGTGTATGTGGTAGTCTTTACTTTATAAAGCTCAGAGATAGTGGTTATGACATGAAGTGGCTTTTTGTGCTTTTTAAAAGGCTGTGATATTATCTTTAATAAGGCAATCGAGAGTGTCTATATGAATTAGTAAGTAGGTACCCTGGAGAGTCTATTGTGAGTTAGAAATCAACAATGGCTGATGCTATAGGCAGTCTAAGCTACTGACATATTGTGTGGTTGTTATTCTGTCTATGTAACTCACCTTTTCTGCTTATTGCTTATCAATAAATTGGTAGCTGTAAAAGATCAACCATAAAAACTATTATATTGGATTTCATTTACAGAGTTCTTGAAAAGAGTCGAATGATTTCTGATAGAGATTAAATGATAAAAAGCGTAAAGAGACAATTGAAATCATGGACATAGGTCTATTCACTGTAAAATATTATGAGATTTTAATTTGAAGAAATCTCAAACAAGACTCAGTACAGAAAATACTAAGGAGTTTATAAAATATTCATCTAAGTGTAAAATGGATTTTGTGACTGAAGAATGATTACTATAGGCAGACGTGAGAGCTGCAAGTCAATAATAGGGTAAGTATGACTTGGCTGTTGTTGTTATTGAAAAACATTTTATTACCTTTTTCATAGACTGTGAATCATTGTGGCTTATTCTATTGGCACAGTAATGTATGTGCCATTTGATAACAGAGCAAAACACTTATGGCATCGAAAGAAGCAGTTTGTTCTGTAGTCCTATCAAGTGTATTATTTTTTTGTATCTTCTTAGTCATCTCAGAACAGTCAGAGCACTGAGCGTCTGTGCATTAAAGGAACAAGCTCAGCGATATGAATCGGATGTCGAGATTCAGCCCAACAGACCTTCCGACTTTAGTACCCAAGACATTCTTCTTTCTAGACAGTGTTGTTTGATTGTACACTTCTCTTTATTTTATTTTTGGCATTAACAATGAGATCTCTCTGCATATACTAATTTTATGTTTATTTATTGTTAATTAAACTAAATCATTTATCCATGAAATTTATGGAAAGGTATATAGCAGTGAAGTTCAAAGAAGAAGAAATATTATACTACTGAAGCTATGAGACTCATTAAATCTTACAGGATTTTATCATTTGTTCTATTGATCACACTGCCAAGATAATGAAAATAATGAAACCCCACCGTGGAATTACACACACACACACACAAACACATCTAGGACTCATTAGAATGATGAATCATATAATGACTATGCTTGTTCTCAGTAATAGAGTCATAGTTGCTACTGCCACTGATGTGGAATATCATATCAGCTATTCAGCCTCAGCAGGGTTTTAATTATGCAGAGACTGTAATGTTTAAAACTCATATGCGACAAGACAATTAGTCTCTCATAAAGAAAAAGAGTTTATTAATGCACCATAAACACTACTTTTGAATCAATGTTCCATTTAGACTAACATTGTTTGTAGCTCTTTTCTCAAGCTTAAACTAATTATTAGAGAGAAATAGTGTGACAGGTACACATCATTCTCTTCCAAACTTGGCTACTTTTTTTAGCCAATAAATATGCATGAAGAGAGACATAAAAAACATGATCTGTGCACTCAAAGGTTTTCTTTCTGATAAATAACACTTATTTCTATCTGTTAATATTATATAGTCTATCTCTAAGGATTTCGTATAGTTATAGTTATTTTAATATAGCTGTCATGTGAAGAAAGTCATCTTGAGCTTAAGATAGAACACCTTGATTTGTATCTCATCCTATAGAATGATGCTATAGTATCAGACTCTACTCAAGAGTGATACTTGGTGAGATTAGCTGTGTAGTGATCACATTCAGAAAAGAATGATAATAGAAAAAAATAAATAAAACAATAACAATGACTTGACCAATTAATTAGATTAAAGTTATATAATAAGAATAAAATATGATCAAAGATTAGAGAAAAAGAGATACAGACACAACAAAAGGTGTAGCTTGATCAAAGGATCAAATAAATTAAAAAAATAAGAATAAAGACAGCAATAAATAATTAACTACGGCAGTCAGTAAGTTCGATATCTCACTCAGGACAACATTACAGAACACAGAACTGAAGACAGATCAAAATACAAATAGAATAAGAACAAAAAAAGCAAGTTTTAGACAAGTGAAAGATGATGTTTATTTCATTGAATTCTCATAGATATTTATACGTTTTTCATATCAATTGAATGACTAATAATTGTCTGGACTGATGGTCCTTGATATTTATTCCGAGAGAACGGAAGAAAAAAAAGGAATAGAATGACAACAGAGTTGTCGACAAAGAAGATTAATAGTAAAAAAAAGTGTAAAAGAAAAATAGCCGGCAATAAGGAGTTTGATTGTGAATGCGAAATGAAAAAGAGAATAATAATGGTAAATTGTTTGAGTCAAATTACTAGCTAGAAAGGTAGAAAGATAAAAGTTGTCTAAATAAGAAAAGTTATCCGTAACGGAGGATGTGATGTTGAATTGGTGTTATACTGGAAGAAAATTCTCCCACGTGTCAATGAGTTCCTTAGATGTGGACTTGGAGCATTTACGGTTTTGAATTATAGGGGAAAGACAGTATCAATTTGAAAAACATAAAATGAAATGTATGCATTAGTTACTATTCAGTAACAAAAGCCATACTGATTTAATCAGTCAAATACCACAACTGTATTCAACCACTTATTATTAAAAATAGCTCCTGGTGAATGAGAAAGAGAAAATATGTTTCTATTATTTCATATAAAGACTATATAGGCATCAAAACTCACTAAAGAAAACATACATCAATGTCCAAAAGAGAACCAACCAAATCAATGCCCCAAGGAACCACCAAGACCAACGCTCAAGAAAAGGCACCAAATAAACATTCCCCAGAAGAGGGAACACTAAGCAATTCCCAAGACAGACAGAGAGAGAAAACAACACGGAACCAAAAAAAACCAGGTGATATTAAAAACCTATGGCACACTATGGCCTTAACTAAGGCCCAATGAGGGCATAGAACTACGAGTGACAAAAGGCGTCCAAGAAATAGGACCCAAGAAGATACCAGTGCATGGTCAAATAGAATGAGATTTTTTCTGATTTTTTTGTGATTGATTTTATTCTCATTCTATATTGGCCATGGGTCAAGAATAAAAGAGTAAAAAGAATAGATTGTATCAAATGAACTTTCCTTGGGTGTCTATGAGTACTCTTGACTAATGGTATGCTTCTTTTATGTAAAAATTGTTCTAAAAACAAACATAGGTAAGTATAGATTGAGTATAAGAGAGATCTTTCATATTTACCAGTAAGTCCGTAAGATGCTTCTGATTGGTTGTGCTTATAAAAGCTACATCAGCTACACTGATCCATGCGGTGACTCTATCAGTATCAACAGAAGAATGTTGACTAAAGCCATAGTTATTGATGGCTGGATAAGGTGCCTCAGAAAAAAAAACAAAAAAAAAAGTTGAACATGACCAAGTTTGAATAGCGTCATGTCCAAACTGAATGAGTGATGAGGAAGACATGATGAGGAGAGCACTTTTATGATCTTCTCCCCCGTGCTTCAAATATGGAACATGCATTCATACATTCAATGTGTGTGTGTGTGTGAGTGAGTGAAAAGAGTGGAGTGATAAAAGAAAAGGAAAGGAAAGGTACTCTACAGTGTAGCATGTGGTATTTATATCACCAGGTAGTATTTTTGCTTATGAAATAAGATAGGTCAAACAGTCTAAGCATGTACATGCTGTATTGATGATGAAAGCCAGGTATACGTGCACAGTGAAAGAGATATTCTATAAAGAGAGTAATTATTCCATAAAAGGATATTTGTGTATAGTGTACGCACAAGAACTAACGTCTTTCAAAAATCACCAGGTGATAAAAGACGCTCCACAATCAAAACGACACTGATTATGTTATGCTTCTTTATCCATTATTGAATGTTTGAAAGAAAGAGAAAGAAAGAGAAAGAAAGAAAAAAAAATGAGCCCACTCACACGCAACTGTACTATTACTCAGCATTGATCGTCTCCTAGCGATAACCCTCTTCAGGGTGTGACAGGGGGGCCGGCTAATTTAATAGCTTTGGTTGTCACATATAGTACAGATACGAGGAATGGGACTATTAAATTTAACTGCGCTGGACGTATTTAAGCCGCCTTTTTGAAGGACTTAATTGACTTGTGGGATCAGAGTCTGTCTTTAACTATACAGTGTCTGTTTCATATATTGGTGTTGATAAAACAACAGAGCTTATTTCTAATAATAAAAGAAAGAATGACGAGTCCAAGTGCTGCTTTATTATACAAAGAGTAGCTGGAAAAAGCACAATTAAAATCAAGAATGGTGTTTTGTTAGAGGCAGAGACAGAGGCAGGGACACTCACACATAGAGAAGAGAGAAAGTGTGTGTGTGTGTGTGTGTAATAGGTGTTGTGTGCTATATAAAATGCACAGCAAAAAATAGTTGCAGCTATCTATACCAAGTGACAGTGACCATAGTATACAGCTACTTTCAATTCATAGTTGGAATCCGTGCTATAATATATTGATAACAGTTGCTGCGCCACACACAAAGACATATGGCTGTCATGGTGTGTCATGGTGTGTCATGGCATACTTGTTTTGTTGTAAACTTTCATAATGTCTCTTGTTTCTTCAGTTAATATAGATAAACTGTGTGTTTTCAAGACTAAATAGAGTATTGACTGTAAGCCCATTGTCACTAAGAGAGACAGGAGAAAAATACTTGAGGTGACACGTTCATTTTTAGACCCCGAATGGATTGTACCAGAGCATGACCACTCTAATTTCAATGAACATGAGAACGTTTGGTATGCTGTAATGATAGTAGTGCAGCCTATTAACAGAAAGTCCTAGTCTCAATCCATGATCGCTCCATTGGTGAATTGACATTTTCAGCCTCTGTCATGTTCCACTGACAGACGTCAGGAACGTTTAATTTTTTTTTAAAGTCTTAATGGGCATAATCTACAAGCTGAGAGAAAAATAGGGATTTTTTTTATTTCAGTGCTATTCACAATGCTTCTCTTACCAATAATAAATAAAATCATTGTAGATTGAGACTTATAATACATGGAGTAGGGATGGTTTGTTTAAACAACTATATTAAAATAAAACCCGTCTGTGCTCTTTATTTGATCCCGGGCTTATTCTCCTATACCCTAATAGCACTTTTCTGAACATGTACATTCTATGGTTATAGCTGCACATATTATCAATCAATCTACTTTAAACTCTGGGTAGTTTTTCTTATCTTTATATTATTCTTTATTGTAAAGATAACTTTATGAAGCGTGTAGCTATAGACTTTTGAATTCCAATACATAGATTTGAGTAAAAGGTTCTGTGCAGTTTGTACACATAACTTTATGCATATATTTTAACTTGGAAATCAGCAGCAGTTGGAAATAACTTAACTATTTATACTAGCTACTTTTCAAGAGCACAATATAATCGATTTATTATTAGGTATATTCCCAGCAATATAGAATCAACGAGAAAAGACTCAATGGGTAATGAAGATATTAAAGTATGAAATGAGTCACTAGAGGTTGATTCAGAAATCGGGGATTCTTCACTTGAATTCTTCTTGTAATTCCTACTATATACATCATTAGTATGAATACCTATTGGTCTTGGATGCTCATATTGTCAAATAGACCATCATAGTCTCTGAATTTTCATTGAGAATGTCAGTAAAATATAAAAAATCACGAATTGTCAGTATCTCTCACTCACTTAAAAGAACTATAAGAATTCTACCATTGCCTACATTGTTATGGTCCATGGTCTATCCAATATATATCGTAGTGTATTGTCAAAGTCAATAAAGTGATATTATTCTTTACTAGTAAAGACCATAGCATCCATACCAGAAACCAATTCATTACATCACTAAATAAGAACAAGCCAAAGTGGAATTCCTTATTAATATATAAATAAAACTAAAACTAATAGATGATAATGTAGGTAGAGATGATTGAATAAATGAAAGAAAAGATACTAACAATACTTTACAAAATATCCTTCATTTATAGAAAATACAACCGTTGCTTATGGATATATATCATTGGTAAAAAGAAGCTATTAGAATACCACCTTTCACATCTTGGAGGCTGACCACTTTATAGTCGATTGCATGCCAATGTAACAAATAACTTCCACACTTATAGAATTAAAATTCAATATGAGTCTCTCTAAAAAAACAAACATACCATTAAACTGTCTATGTCTTCATCCTAATGGCCCATGAGAAGATGAAGTTAAAAGAAAATGACATTGGTTTGTGAATTTTAATTAAAATCCCACACACTATAGTATGGTGATATTTGTATTTACTCAATACTATTGATTAGTAGAAGCTTGGTAAACAGTTGCAGGCTGATGAGAAGTATCTTGTTTATGTTTTATCGAGGGCCTGTTAGTATCTTTAATTCATATGTTGCAGACTATAAACCATATTATTATATTCAAGAAAGAATAATCAGACTCAAAACAAGATACTTTTATTAAAACAAAAATATACAGGTGGCTGTATACATTGAATCATGCGTTACTACTTTTGTGTTTCTGTTAATTATGGATTGTTCAGTAGACTTTAACATGTGATGCCTTAACTATAAATTAAATTGTAGAAAGGAAATGACCTAGTAATCAGTCAGTGGCAGTATATATTATTGCTGTGATTACAATGCTAACTGGAAAATGCTAACATTTGATATTGGTTCATAAAAGACATTAATTAATTAATGTTCTATTTATCAGAAACACTTAATCAACCATAAGGCAGAATCTATTACCCCTAAGCATTCATAAAAAAATATAAATACTGAACCATTCATCAATCAATAAAAAACTTACCATCAGTCTTGTTGGACTACTGGCCCTTTCGTAATCTGATCATCTCATAGTACTTTGTTAAAAGAGGACAGCAGTGACATGAAGTTTAAATTAACACAGTTTTAGTATAATTTACACTAACCACACTAGGCTTTCTCCACCCCCAAGTCAATAATACTTTTTACTCTACATCATAGAAAATAGTATAGGAGTATATGCCATTATAGTAGCTATAGTCTTGTCTAAACAGCACTATCGACACATGTACATTATTGAGCAGTAGTGCTCTTCATAAAAAATATTAACATAAAGCACATCTAATAGACTTCAATGTCTCCATGAGCAGTGTCTGTCAATGCCACAGACATATTTAGATGTTTATGTATGTTGTAGTAAAAAACAAACAAGCAAAAAACAAACAAGCAAAAAACAATCTTGTTGTACTTAATATTTTATAACTTTCATGCATACCTAGGTAATCTAATGGATACTTTATCAATGTTCCATATAGAGACATACCAATAGTGCCAAAAGTTGACTCCAATATTGCTGCATTCAGATCCAACCAATCGGTATGGTAACATAACATGAAAACGAAAAATAGCATCAAAGATAGGGCATATTACTACCATAGGCGGCAGTGACGTATGGAATTACTTATTGCCCTCAGCATGTAGATAATGCTTTTTTCTGTACCTCTTCAACATCTACACTAGCTGTTACATAAAGTGTCTTTTACTATGTATGTATGGAGTTGTAGATAGGAATATTTAGATGTAAATACTACTTTTATTTAAATTCAGTTGATATGCCTAATCTTCCCCTAGAGAGAGGCTTAGCAGTGCAGTCATTTGTATTATTTATAGAGCATCCTTCAGCATGTTATTGAAAAGTAGCAAACTGGACTAGATTTTACATATACCAATAGAATAATGACATATATATTGAGTCTAAAAGTCCTACTTACTTTTCATTTGATGTGTTGAATTATCTGTGTTTGATTTACAGATCATTCACACTGCACAACTATCACTCAACACATGCTAATCTAACGATCGAAAAATAAAGAATAGGACATTCTGCAGAGTAAATTATGCTAAGAGGCAGTGAGAAACATCCACAGTACATAAACACCATACTATATATCATAAACACAGCATCTAAAGAAAAAAGAGTTTGTTTATTAAACTAGTAATATACATGAATTCATATATTAGACATGATAAGTGTTGGTAAACTCTATATACGCTCATGTTCAATAAAGAACTAATAGTCATATAAAAGACTGCTGCTTATGTAAATAAGACTATTTACATTATGGACCTAAGCACATGTGTAATATAATTCTCTCAACTACCTTAATTTTAAGAAAGTATATGTTTTATATTTTAGTGGATGAAAACCATTAGAATATTATAATTTTACTATGAGATGCAGAAGCTTGTCTGTGACTTAACATGACTGCTGAGTAAACCATGGGAATTGATGGTTGAAAATAAGGATGACCTGTTGCAGTGGTAGAACCAAGAGAGAAAGTTTTCATCGACTTCTGTGTGCTGATTGATCTGTCCTATTGGCTGTAGATCATTGTGCTTATTCTGTTGACACAGTGATGAATGTGTCTTTTGATAGCAGAACAAACGCTTATGGCATTGGAAGAAGCGGTCTGTTCTGTAGTTTTATTAAATGTATTATCTTCCCTGTATTATCTTAGCCATTTCATCATCTAAGCTCAGTCAGGGCACTGAGTATCTGTGTGTTAAAGAAACAAGCTCAATGGTATGAATGGATATCGCAATTCAGTCAAATAGGCCTTTCTATTTCAGTAACCGACACTCTTCTCTCTCTCTAGACACTACTGTTTGGTTGTGAGACTCATTGAATATCACTTTACTCTAACATTTGTTTTATTAATTGCATTGTCTTACTACTTATCCCATTGAAACAATCTCCAAAAATTAAAGCCATCTAAGACTAATTCAGATGATGCTTCAAATAAAACCTATGCTTATTGTCAGTACTAGGACCGCAGTTACTGTTACCAGTAATGTGGATTATCAGACCGTCTATTTAACCCAGACAACTGTCTAATTATGCAGACACTGTGATGTTTGAAACTCATATAAACAAGACTCTATTAGCCTCTCATAAAGAAAAAGAGTTTATTAATGCACCATAAACACTACTTGTGAATCAATGTTCCCATTATATATACATTGCTCATGGCCCTTTTCTCAGGCTATACTTTCAGTGCAAAGGAATAGGTGACAAGTACGCATCATTCTCTTCCAAATATGACTACTATTATTTTAAGCCAATAATCATGCATGAAGAACGACATAAAAAGACGGTATGATCTGTATATTCAAAAGTTTAATATCTGATAAAGAACACTATTATCTCTATCTGTTGAAGATACGATACCTATTTCTACAGATCCCATAGAGCTATAGTCATAATAGTGAAGCGGTCAAGTGGAGAAAAGTCACACTGAGTTCAAAACATGATACCTGTAAGGGACCACTGGGAACAGATAAGAAAACAGTACTATGTGTTGTGTGAATTGGACAAAAGATAGTGTAGAGTAGTATCTGATAGCGGGTAGCAGAATACATATTTTATTAAGACAATTGGATGAGTATTTCTAAGGGTATTTCTAAGCTACTATCTAACTGCTAAGTAGAATATGCTATACGGAAAATAAGGGAGTGTATGACCAGGGACAAGAAAGTGATATAAAATAAAAGAGTAGGATTGATGGCGGGGAAAATGGTGTAAATAAAAGAGTGGTCTTATTTGGGTTACTACATCCTTGTTGTTGTTGTGAGTAGTAAACTATGGTTTGGATGGATTGATGGGGATTTTTCAGATTTTAAAGTAAAGGAACGGATGGGAAAGGGTGTGGACCAAGTGTAGAAATATTGTTACAATCTACGGTCATACACTGAGAAACGCACCGGATCCCGTTTGATCTCCGCAGTTAAGCCTCTACTGGTGTGGTCAGTAGCATGGTGGGGGGCCACTTGTGAAACCCGCAATTGTAGGTTGTTATTTTTTTTTCCATTAGAGAAATACAATGTAGTTTTATGTATAAAAATATATTTATTGATTTGAATTTTTAAAGTATAGAGTATTTTATGTTGATAGAATCAGAAGAAAACAGGTTTATTTTTCAAGAAAAGAGATAGAATAAAAGAGTGTGCTGTTAGATGATCTTTTATGAAAAGATGGATGTGGCTCTTTTTATTATTATTATTTAAAATATAATATAATATAATATAATAGTTGAAAATAAACTTTTTTTAAATCCTTTTTTGGAGAATATGGGTAGAGAGTATATATATAATGAGAGTGATTTTTTGTAATTATGGTGAGTAAAATAGAGAATAGTATGGTAATATAGATTGTTGATGAGAGTGAAAAGAGAAATATATGTGTATTTTTTGGAATAAATATAAAAAATAGAGATTCATTGTAATAAGTTGATAGACCAGAGTGCATTTATAGATGAATATGGATGAGATGTAGATGAGATACTTTTAAATGTTATTTGGTAGAAAGGTGGGTGGAGAAAGTATTCATTTCTACAATAAAGTGCTGAATCTGACGATTGACTGTATGAGCGACCGATCATGTGACAACCTTCTAGTGCGTTCGATGGGTGAGAATAGATGAGAGTAAGAGCGAACAGCTCACTACAGATGAGTCGGCAATGTTACCTAATCAGGAATATCCAACTGAACTAGACAGAGTATTGGAGTGAACTTCCATTACGATGTCAACCAAAGCAATGGTTGTGACAGTTTAGAGAGATTCATTTGGTAGCATAAGGGTATACATTCTCTAGAATAGAAAAGTATAAAAAACCTTCAAAAGACTCTCAATAAAAAGTATCTTTATCTTCTTTGTGATTAATGTCCTCTGCCCCTGACAGTACTTTGAGGCAAGATGAAAAAGAGAAACAAAAGATCCCTAGACGTTAAAGCCTTAAGTTCAGGGCAAATAGTCACAACCACTTGAATTCATTAGCTATATAAACAGAACCGTTTTCTCTTGAATAAATCATTGAAGTTTTCAAACAGTAACTGTGTACCATTTGTAGAAGCAAAGGCTGTCTAGACAATGTGCATGGATAAAGATAGCGTTGGGGAAGTATTTGATTCTAGCTCATCCAGAGAGTGTTTCTGTGGGTAATTATGAGTAATGTTTGCAGTAGGACTAAAAATAAATAAAACTATCTTTTGCTTGGCAAAATAGCAGCGATGAGTTTTTATAGATGGAAAGAAAATGTACAGTGGGGAGGACAAAAAACTGGCAATTTTTTTTTAAAAAAAGACAATGGATTTCATATCATCAATACAATGTTTTTCCAGTATCAAGAGAAATACAACGTATTTTATAATTTAATAAGACTGATGTCATGTTAAATAAAGTCTCTAGAATACTTAATGTAATTTTATTTTTTATTCTACATTCAAAAAACTACTACAAATGTAGCTTTAATAATGAGTACTCCCACACTTGTTCTTGATGACTTCTTGAATTTATGCTGGCATTGTTTCAATAAGAAGAATTTCATTTTTTTGACTCAAAAGAATCCCAGAATTCTTTTATAATTGCCTTGAACTTGTCTATCTTGACAGAATCATTGCATCTCTCTGGACCTTGTCTTTTGTCTGTATCCAAATGGTTTCAATAAGGTTCAGATCCGGTGATTGAGAAGGCCACCCCAAACTACCAATTTTTCTTTTCTCTTTCACTCACTTGCTACAATACTCTTGTGAGTGGGTGTTCCATTTTCCATCAATATCAAGTGGTGTGCTTGCTGCATCTTTTGGGTATTGCTACAGCTATCTCACTTAAAGTCAATCGTCTATTCTTGCCAATAACATTCAGAAGGTGTCTTACTCCTCTTTCATTGAATGTTTTGTGTATTGTTCTAAACAATGCCATGTTGTATTTTGGGGTTACTTTCTAAAGTATAGTTATTCTCTCTCAAGAAATAAACTCACTATAGGTTCCTTGTAAAATTCAAAGAAAAAGTCACTCTCTTGTCTTTATTTATAAACTGCATTGAAGAATAGTATAAATGAATAAGAATTTGTATGCGTAGATGTTGTCTTATGTTTCACAATAATTTTCCTACTTTTGCCAGTTTATTCCATACGTTTATTCACTCTGATTATCCATATTTATTATTTTTCATGGCCTCTATTGATTCAACTTTTATGTTGTCATTTTGTCATCAATTGGAATCTGGGTTGCTTATTGACACTCTCATGTTACGTTTCCATACCTAGTAACATTGCTATTGGTTATCTATGGCTTTTTATAGAATAACCTACCACAAACAAGAATAAGATCAATCATTATTTGTAACAGAACAGACCAATCACAAGGATTTGAGCACTACAATAATATAGGAATACTGTATTATAATAAATGATATGTATCAACAATAATAGAAATAAAACAAGAGGTGGAGAGACTCATTAACAAGTTAAATAATCTGTTTACCAAAACTGTCTTGACTTCCTTTGGACCAATACCAAAAATGACACTGTTGAGAAAAGTACTGTCTAATGCTGCCACAAACTATACTGAGAAACCCTCTATTTCTTGACTTTTTCCACTTGATTGCTCTACCTTGATATGACCATAAATCTTTAGATTCCTTAGATAAGGATCTAAAACATTCATTGGAAAAATAAATGAGTATTTATAGTATAATAAAGACGCTTTTATTATAATATACAGCGTTTGATATGGATATTTTGGGCACTCATCAGTCTAATATCTCTGTCTTATGTATTCAATGAAGCCATCAGTATATTCCATGGGGATTGTTCTTACTCAAGTATAATGATGGTCTTCAAAGCCATTCTATTATTTTTCTTATAAAATCTTAAAATGAAATATTTTATATAATTCTACAAATAAAATACTCAATTGAGTTGAGATCCGTGTTTAGCGTACATTAAATGCCAAAAATGAGGGTGTGTATTAATGGCTGTTGGACTGTAGTGAAGAAACTATGAGACTGTTTCTTTTAGAATCAATATGAAGGTTTCTTAATCATGCTTCAGTATTTTCATATGAGAAGGGAATTGGGTATAACATTGAATAAAAAGACAATGCATTTACGGGATACAGGTATATAGCAAATATACTCTACAGTAAAAATCAATTAAAAATAGTCCTGTCAATATAATATTCTAAGGTGTTCTCTATTTTCAAAGAAAATGAATGCCTGGGGTTTGATGCTATTAATTAAATAAGAATAAAGCCTAATGTTTACAGAGTCATCTGAAAAACTACTATTCCAGACAATAGAAGGTAGAAAAAACTAACTTGTCAAGAGAGTTGTCTGTGTTAGATTGGTGATTGGTAGTATTCTGCTATCTAGAAAACTATGTTTAATGAATAACTCAACACTAATAGCTATAATACAGTAACCAAAAAGAAAAGGTACTCTTAATTGACAGATTAGTAGACTACAACCACTATAGACAAACACAATCAGGTGCGGTGCCACCAATAGTGTCAATTAAGAGAACATATGAATGAGCCATAGCAAAGAATCATTTATGATAAATCCATAACACACTCTCAGTAATAGACCCAACAAAATGGGATCAAGGCTAGTGTGATTGCTTAAAACAAATATATCTACACCTGTTCTTTGTCTCAGTCTCAGATCCACTCTTTGAAATATATTTTAGTCTCTAAGATTACTGCTAGATATGTCGGAATCTACAAGTCAAGATTATCGATCACTCGGTGTCGTTCATTGCTGTTGCTGTGCTATAGTCTATGCTCAGCATTTCATCCATAAATTGTTTTCTCAATCTCCGGCAGTGTTTTTCTCTGGATGTGTACAGTATGAACCTGTTAATCAACACTTGTTAATAACTAGTCTATGTATTATATATCTCTGTTAATGAATTGCAATTGAATAATATACATTGTCTCATACAAGAATTCCAGTGTCAATCACACCTAACATATTTACCCACACACATTGCTCAGATCGACCCCAAAAACCATAGTCACACCAAGCAACTCGTATTGAGCTCACACACAAGCATTCAACTGAAGAAACTCTTCAGATCATAGGCTCAGTGTATGGCCTTTTCTTCTCAAGTGGACCATTATCACTATAACACTTGACATTCATTTTACTATTGTCATTATATATGCACTTTACTCAAGTTAGAAAAGAAAGTAAAATTAAAAGTAAACGTAAACGTAAAAGTGAACGCTAATTCGACCCCATTAAATAGGTGCAGCTGCGATAGACAGCAAAAGTTTATTTTTTCCTAGTTCTCTGAGAAAAGAGGAAAGAGAGAGAAAAAGAAGAAAATACTTTTGCAGTTTATGCCGGCCTTAAATAGATAAAAATCCGAGTCGAGACTTGCCTGATTCAGCCCTGAAAGTGGGCTTTGTCTTTTGGTGGATCTCTTGCACCCCCCAGCTGACTGTGAAATGTCTGGTCATAGCAGGGACTGTCTACTTTATATGAGAACTGAATGATCTCATTGGCCTGATCTACTTTACACAAGAGTGGGAAGATAGGGGCGCATTTTTGGTGTGTGTGTGTGGGTAGTGTGATATAGTAAGAATAATAGATCCAGTCATGCCATTGGTTTAAAGGAAGATTCCAAGTAAACATCGGAGTGCTGTTGGCAATCACCTGCAAAACACCAGAAGTTAAAGAGACCAAAAGAAAGAATTGGAATATTTTAAATGCATATTTCTTTTTTTTAGTTTTGTACTTTATCCCAATAGTGTTATAACTTTATGAACCATTAGCTAAAAAACTAAAGGCTTTAATAGTTACATACAATAATGAAGAGAATATATAATAATGGTTTTATTTGATGATTGTTTAGTACTAACTATCGCGACCCTTGATATTGATAACAGCCTGGCATATCCACCCTATGCTGGCGATCAGAGTGTGTGTCACTTCTTTTAGACAGAAACTGAAGCAACCTCATACCATCACATCGCCACCTCCAAGTTTCTTCTCTAAGAAATTCTTATGGTCAAATACCGTACCATACTGACTTATGATTATGATGCCTCTGTCAAAGCTCATTAGTTTCATCAAGCCTGTCGCCATAAAATGCTTTACACTACTGCCTACAATGTTAGGAAGTACATTGAACATTTGAGATACCTCGGTCATGGTGTTGTTGTTGTTGTTCAACATCTCATACAGAATGAATAAACATGTATCGAGACTGGTAGACTTCTTATACATTTCGGAGGTTCCAGTGAAGATGTTTACACTGTCGGATGAGTTAGTTTTTTATTTTATTTTATTTTATTTTTTTTAAAAAAAAAGGTAGTTTTATGAACAGAAAAATGAATAGCGTATGTTATTTTTTTTGGCATAAAGTGTGCTTGATATTTGGTGATTTATGGGATAGAAGAATATCTGAGCACAGAATGCGGGTAGAATAATAGATCAGCAGTGTCAGAAAGAGATCAAAATACCGCACATAGTTATGGAGTACAACAAAACACAAAAAGGTAGAAAATGATCTTAAAACTGACAAATGGCAATAATAACTAGAGTAACGGTACCTTTGCATTACTTAATATTAAAATTAAATAGTAAAAGACAATAAATTATTAATGACTATACTATATGGGATTATACAGATTTTTTTTATTTTAAAATCTCTCACTTTTATTCCACATAACGTTAGTAGAGATATTGAGTGCACTTCATAACATCAGCTCTACATATAGGTAACTTGTATTGTTAAATTTTTAAATTGAAATATCATAGTATCACTTTCTCTATACTCTTATTATTCCATCTATTCCATCTATTACTTAATATCTACTTTGTCTGACAAGAGAATGACTACAAATAAACAAACAATAAATACTAAGAAGATAATCGCGATTAAAAAGAAACTCAGCACTGAGAAAGAAAACACTATTGAACATATTCCAGGTAATGAAAATACCCATAAACATCCTAGAGAAAAAATCTGATGATAAGTACATAGACAAAACTATTCCTCATGAGTGTAATGTCAATGGTTGCATCTTGAAAGAGATTTCTGCCATGGTCGATGCAAATGAGATGGTTGTTTTCAAGATATTAAAGAAACATACTCATAGTGCTAATAAGACTCTAATAAGTCATGGAAGAATTAAAACTATAAATGAAGACACGTACAATTTCATCCTGCATAAATACGTTGTTAATGGCCTCTCTCTAGAAGAGATTGATGTCATGGTTGGTGCTATCAAACTGATTGTTATTTCCATCCTGAATACATTTAGGAAAAACAGGCCTATTGGGCCTATAGATTTTATAAAATCAAGAGCCAGAATCACTGAAGAAGACAAGTTGGAGTTGACTCATTAATAGAATCGCAAGTCATTCCAAACAATAGATGAATTACACATCATCATGACCAATTCAGTTTCCAAGTTCATCTTCTACAGGTTGAATAGAGTTCAATCTTTTTTTCTTTTTTCTTTTTTAAAATAATAATAATAATAATAATAATAATAAATAAATAAATAAATAATTACGTATTAGCCATGTGTAGATGAATATTATCTAACTGGATATCTGTTCTAGCTAATGTCAGTATTATGGCTATATGTGTCATTCCTGAGAGATAAAAATAGAATAAACTTTTATAGCTGAAAAGACACCCATCAAAAGACTGTTCTCACTGAGATGAACAAGAGAAGCTATCCTTGAATTGACTCAAGATGAATTCAAGATAATGAGGTTTTTCCATGGGGGCATGATAACAAAACTCTAAAGAAAATAATCTAAAAATAATAATGAAGAGATCTGGTCTCTGCTCTTAATGTCTTTTCTTAAAACTAATATAACCAATACTCACAAGAAAATAAATTAATTGTATGAGCAAAAGAGTATTTTACTAG
This sequence comes from Spinellus fusiger, assembly GCA_025094145.1. Taxonomy (NCBI): domain Eukaryota; kingdom Fungi; phylum Mucoromycota; class Mucoromycetes; order Mucorales; family Phycomycetaceae; genus Spinellus; species Spinellus fusiger. The sequence goes on along the minus strand of JALLLS010000042.1, from coordinate 43,278 downwards.
ACCAATGATCAATTATTGTCAAATGTTTGGCTTGATAAGTCATGTTTTTGTTGCTTTCCATCTATCATTTCATCATAGTAGTTTAAAATAAATAAAGAAGGGAGTCATTATTTCTTCCAAAAAAAGCATTAGGCCAATAAAGGATTCTTAAGGTGTGGGTATAATGGTGTGGAGTTTTTTCTTTAAAGAAGGTTCCAAAATATTAGAATTGTAGTAATTAATATCAGCTCTGCCAAATACATTAAAATCTTGAAGGAAGAGTATTGGCCTGAGATAGTCTACAATAAAACATTCAATCAAGATATGTTTTATGTATTTCATGAGAATAGTTCTAATTGCCATACCAGAATATTGCCTAGGAAACCAAATCAAAAAGAGGACATAACTGTTATGACATACTGGCCCCCACAAAGCCCCAGCCTTAACCTTATTTTCGTGATGCCACTTTCCATAAAAAGAAAGTGGCATTTTTAGTGAAGCCAACTAAAAGATTGTACATCTTAGAGATGTAATCATTGTATCATAAGTTAGTAGATGTAGTGCGTTAAAATAGTATAAAAGTACACTGTTGAATGAATAAAGAGCAGAGTTCAACCATACGTTAACTGGATGGATTTTCTTTCATATCTAACATCAAAGACGACAGTATTTCAGATTCTATAGTAATATCCTAATGGACATACCAATAAACATGCTAGTGATTATACAATTCAATATTCTTTTATTCACTTAATAATTTACTCAAGTCGGTATTGTCTATATCTGTAAAGTCGATGCTATAAGAAATCAAAGCAAGTTGAATAGCCACCGTGTTTAAATGCGAAACAATTGATTGGTCTTTCATTTCCCCTATATCCTTACAAAAGCTTCTATGCACATTTGTGCCTATAGCTATTTCATCATTTATGATGGTAAGATAAAACAACTTGGGTCCAGATACACTCTATACTGATCATTGGTTCAGTTTCACTTCTCATACTATCTCTCTCTCTCTAGGGTTTTAAAAGTATGCCTCATGATATACTCTTTTAAGTTTCCACATACACCTCTCTATCCGTATATAAGTCATACTTTCTTCACCACAAATTTTCCTATTTTCTTTTTGATTGATATTACTCTTTCTGCCTTTATTGTCTCTTTTGCTATTATCGCTATGCCTTCCGTTTACGTACCAGATTTTCTAGTTGATGTTAAGGCTTCTGTCACAGGGACTTCACCTATGCCTGTCTCCGATGTAGTACAAAGCTTGGATCCTGTCCATGTGAAGAAAGACCGATATGAGCAACATGTTGATGGCTCTCACTCTCACTATCTGCATTATAATCCTACTGAAGATAATTCCTCTCGTTGGGTGAAGACTCTTCAAGAGACTGTTGATGCCTTTCTGGCCAAAATCGGATCCAGAAAGTTTAGAATCCCAATAATTTCTAAAAGCAAAAAGCCTACAAGTGAAGAACTTGCATCAAAACGCAGAGAGATTGACGCCTTTCTTGGAAGGGAGACTAATGAGTGGTTTCTGAAGAATACTTGGACAGCCTACAGTGAAAAAGATACTGTCCTAGGAAAAGGAGCTGGTGGAACTGTGAGACTTGTCTCTTTTCAAGAGAGTGCTGTTGGCAGTGCTACTGTCTGTGCCGTCAAGGTAATTTAAATATCTATACAAAAGTAGCACATTTAATCTGATGCACTGTACTATCATAGGAAATAAAAAGAAAGAAGAAAGACTCTACCTGTGTCTATTCCCAAAAAATAGCACCAGAGTTTTATGCTACTCTTCATATCAAGCATGCCCATGTGGTTAAGATGTTTGACCTATTACCATTAAGTGCAGAGTCCACACCTACTGCCAGGTGATGCAGTACTGCAATGGTGGTGATTTGTTCTTCCATCTCTCCCGTATTCCTCCGGGCTTAAAGCCAAAGAGGCCAACTGCTTTTTCCAGCAGCTTCTGTCTGGCGTGGGATATCTCCACTCTGTTGGCTTAGCACACTGTGATCTCAAACCAGAGAATCTTCTTTTGACATCAGACGGATGTCTGAAGATTACCGATTTTGGATGCTCCTCCCATTTTAAGATGGATGCCAACCAAGGCACGGTCTCTCACAGCCAAGGTATCATGGGAACCACACCCTTCATGGCTCCTGAGATCCTCATACAAAAAAAGTACGATGCAAGACTATTGGATGTATGGAGCTGTGCAATAATATACCATTTAATGAGAACAAAGGAGTATCCTTGGTTCATTGCAAGTGAAGACGACAATGTATACTCGAGATACCTTCGTTCTCGTGAGAGAATGATAAGACAAGTTGGTTCAAACCAATGGGGCATACTTGGGTATCTCGAGGTCGGTCTTGGGAGTTGATATACAAAATGTTAAATCCAGAGCCAAAGGATCGAATTCAGGTCTTAGAAATACTTCAGGATCCTTGGTTTCTATCAATTACTAGTTGTCATGACTAAGGCTTATGCCTAGGAATGCATATAGCATGCATGATAAAAATTTCTGGTCTCTATGGCCACTTTATGTATTTTTTTAACTAGACAGTTCTCAATATTTGTCATTGACAATTCTAATTCGGCTTGAAAAATTAATTATAAAAATAAACAATAAACAATATTAAAAAAAGAAAAAAGAAACAATTGTTTATATATCTGGCCCGTTTCTATCAAGTTGATAGAAACCATCAAATACTACACAATTAAATCACATGTAAAGTCCAGAAAATAAACATTTACCTGTGGCAGTTTTTGTTCTATTTCTTTTTAACTGGCACTCTTCCCACCTACAACAACGACATCTTAAACAATTCATTGATTGTGTTTGATCTAACAAGTATTCTCCCAAGTTCTAAAAGCGTTCTATAGTCACAGAAAATTAGTAAGTATATGACCCTATAATTTATACAATTTTAAGCATGATTCATCTATTTTAAAGCACACAAGCCAAGATTATCTGAAGAAAACATGAAGAAAAGGCTTCTTTAGGCAAAGGAACAAGTCAATTGGACCCCTGAGGACTGGAGACGTGTTGTATAGTCTGATGAGTCACGGTTTGAAGTAGAATATTACTTAGGAAGAAACCAGAGTGATTCAAAGATGTGAGAAAGTTACAAGGCTGCTCATAGTGTATCTACAACCAAATGAAGGGAAAGGTAACCTAATGATTTGGAAATGTTTCTGGGCTGGTGGATTTGGGTCTTTGGTCTTTATTGATGGCATTGTAAATCAAGACATATATGTCAATATTTTGGCAGAAAACTATCTACCATGGTTTATTGAATTGAATTAGAAAGAGAACAGGGAATTTATATTCCAATAGATGGGGTTAGCTGCCATACAAGTGGCTATACAACATGGTGGAAAAGAGACACATCAAATTTAGAGCTTTGATTAATAGCTCACACAAATCCCTGACTTGAGCCCAATTGAACACGTCTGGTGGGCCAAGGAAAGACGAATTGATAAAAGAAGGGTATCTATTACCAATGTTGAATGTTTGAAGGCTCTAATTGCAGAAGATTGGGAGTGATTTGGTATTGAACTTACATAACAATAAATTCAAAAAATAACAGATAGATACCAGACAGTCATTGATGCCAAAGGAGGCCATACAAAATATTAACTATATATATATATTACTATAGACAATATGTTAAACTAACTTTTTGTTGAATTTAAAGTCATTAGTATGTGTTTTGAGGTTGTAACATTTATATCCGTGAAGCCTATTCTTTCTCAGGATTTCAAAAAAGAAAAATCGTACCCTTTCTAATTGTGTGACTGTATAAAGTCTAGCATTTTTATCTTACAAGCAGTGACTGACTCCAGGGTCTAGGTGAAAGAGACGCTCCAGCTCAAGGCAGTAAGCTTCTCCTAAGACGTCAATATACTTGTTAGAGTCTACCTTACCCCCACTACGATCCATCTCCCAAAACCCTCCCCATTGAAACAGCATCATATTATCATTGCATTACCTACAAAATTCCTTGCTTTCAGAAAATTCTCAGGCTTAAAGGTCTTAACAATTGGTCTGTTGAATTTGACAAAGATATCAAGGCTCATCAGCTATACTCTGGACTTAACCAACTAGACAATCGTATGCCATTGTTCACTAGTCCAATTGACATATTCTTGGGCCCATTAGAATCAAGACTCTGTTTTTCTTTTTAATAAGAAGATTCAACAATTGACTGAATGAATAGAGGCCTATTTCAACAAGGTACTTCTTTAGGGTTGGTTCTGAGACCTTGATGGTTATGTTTGTCCCGATAGCTTCTTTTGTTTGCTGGAGATCACTTACAGCTGTTCTTCTCAACCACCAGAGGGCTTTATCGTTGTGTTTTCTCTTTCAACCACTATCGATTGAATATTCAACTCGTTTGGTTTCCTTGTAGTGCTTTGCAATATCTCTTACAGTGAAAGCAGGGATGTTGAACATACAAGATGTTTTGACCAGGGTGTTGTTGTTCAGAACCTTATGGAGAATAGCTTACAAGTCATAAGACTGATATATTTCCCATACACCTCAAGGGTCTTAGCAAAAAAATTTACAGTGTTGTACGATTGAGGCATTATTAAAAAAAAAGGTAGTTTTATGAAAGAGAAAATAATGGTGTATGTTATTTTCTAGTATGAAGATGGCTTGGAATTTGAAAGGCATCGGATACATCTCTTCCATCACTATACTTCTTTGCAAACAATATCATCAGTATATATGCTTTGACTTTCTGGTATCTGTGAGCTTTGGTAATTCAAAAGAATTTAGATCCCACTCGTGGCCGTTTTTTTTTTCACGATTTGTTAACTAATAACTTCTCTTTTTTTTAATAAGACAAGTGGTAGATTAATAAAATGGCTGGTGTCTTACTTAATAGCATACCTAGTACCTTGTTAATCACCCTGAATAATAGCATGGCTAGTATTCTACTAAGTATATTTACTTTTTATATTATCAAAATATTTACAATTAACATAAGAGCAAAAAAGATAATAAAATAAGACTGTATTCATAGAAGATTCTGGTAAATGAAAAAATAGAAAAATCGATAGTGAGAATCGATTCAAATAAGCTGAGGTGATTTTGCCTATGGTGTGAATATAGTAATCATAGCCATCTTACTTATTATAGAGCTTTATTTTTATGGTGTAAAAGATATTAAGTTAATAAACAACTACAATTATTTCTCCATTCATTCCACTACTATATATAAAGGAATGGAATAGAGAATGGCAAAGAAATATTATAAACTAACATAAAAGATTTGGTACTTTTTTCTATCCATTTGTCTTTTTCTTCTATTTTCAATAGTATTTTTTTAAAACAAAGATAAAACGCCATTTTTTTGTTCTTTGTCTATGCTTGTTTTTCTGTATATAAAGCCTTTCCCTTTTTCATTTCTCCTCTTTTCATTCTCTCTCTTGTTGTTGTTTTTTATCCTACAGCTATTACCGAATTCATTTATTTTATTTTTACGCTATATAAAAATAAGATTTCCTCTATTATGCCCGCAACTGTGGTGACAACAAGCGAACATTGTCCAGATAACTTCTGGAAACACACAAGCATACTAGACAAGCTAGTGGAGTGGACTCTTCTGCATAAAAAAACAGAAAAAAGATTTATTTTACACCAATCACTGTAAAAGCAGCTGCCACAGAGAAGTGCATCCGACGTTCACAGCAGCAGCCAGTCGATACTGTAAGCCTACTGCTTACTCTCTGGTCAACACCAAGGCAGATACAGAGTTATCTATCAAGAAAGATACTTCTCTGGACGAATTATCTACTTCATATCATTTGAACAGTCTACCATTGTCAGGTGAAACACCCTTCATATACCACCTACGTCATACTTTCAATGTACATAATAGCAAACCAGATGTGATGAAAGTAGAAAGCTTTAAGGCTGGGTGGAGTGTATAATAAATAAACTCTGTAATTATCAACGGGCAGCCAACTCTTATGGAAGTATTATCCCCGATGGCCAAATAATGGAGTAGAAGAATCGATCCTATAGCAGTTAATGTTTCCTCTTTTCTTTTTTTATATGAATTCTATTGATTTATATCATTTAAATGCTATTTTGTATGTTTTTTATGATTTTCATTTATTTCTTATCTTAATCAATGCCCTATTGCTTATACTCAATAGTTTAGTTTCTAGTGATTACACTCTGTATTATTTATGATATATCTTTATTGTTATTTGATTGCCAAGCTATGCTAAGATGGGATTACTTTTAAGATAGTAATAGATTATAAAGCAAAAAGAAAAAAAATAGCCTTTTTCTAATGTAAGCAGCGTATCATCTCCAGTGAAGGGGGTGTACTGGGAAAAATTACACTTCCTATGAGTATGTACTTTTATTGTTTTAATAAAAAAAACACTTTAATTTTGTTATTTTTTGTTTTGTTTAAATATTTTAACATCTTACTAGCAGGCACTTGGTCTTTTGTAACAGACAATTATTGCTAGCACTTTGCACTCATAAATCAATCTAATGCTTATCAGAGTTGTGTTTTTACAGATGATATTGTTGGAAATAGACATACCTAGCCACCTGTTTCAATAAAACCTATTATAGTAATACCATATGTGTGTAATGTAGAATAGCATAAATAATGAGAACAGATGCACCCTTTGCATCTTTGAGAAACATATCTTATAATTCCAAACAGTACACTTTTTGCTTAAGGATTCCGAACAATACTATCAGCAGCACTACACATTTAATATCTTCTCTTTCTTATTGTTGTGGTTTACTCATTCTTTCATTAAACTAGTTGTTGTTGTTGATACATGAACATTCATCCATACAATGCTAGATGGATGAAATATAACAGTGAAGTAGAGACAGAGTGTATGTGATAGCAACACTGAATTGGCAAAAGAACCACCCTGTATGGATGTAAGTCTACAGTCAGTCTGCCTACTTTATCCTCACACTCATACAGCTACTCGTGTAGAAGCAGTCTTGAAAACAGTGAATAGTTACAATTCTATGGTTTGGTTTTAATGAAAAAAAAAAGAAAAATAGGCACATGCACAACTACTGATGGTTTCTACCATAAAGATATTCACCAACTCATTTGCATCTTAGATATCAACTGCACTCATTATCCTGCTGACTAGAACAGCTCTACCATAGAAAAAAAATGTATAGCTTAGAGGAGTCGTCTAAAGTAAGCAGCGAATTCATTTATTATTATTTGAGTTTTGCATTCATAAGTACCTTCCACTTGGTGTATTTTGATATTGTTATCTATGTTTGATCTAACAATTATTTCCTAATGTTCGAATAGTGTTTTATCTGAATATTTACACTACACAACCATCCCTCAACAAGCATCTTTAATAACATCCATTCAATTGTTAATTACAATGCCAAAGTCAACCAACATTCTATCCACAAAGTAATCGGTAGGGATAGTGCGCTTATACAGAAGAGAGTAATGCCAACACATCTCATAGTCAGTGAAATGAGTCTTTACTAGTGCACTAGCATTCTTCTGTTATGTATCAAGAGTAGAGCTTATTAAGAGAACAAGACATCAGAATATGTCAGTGTATGTGATTATAGAATAATTATTTCATGTTGTTTCTAGCATTTGCATAACACATATGATCCACATAAAGACCAATGCCATGATAATACTCTACCAACAGATGTCTGTGTTTTGGATAAGTACCAGATAAACCAACAAGTGAAGACACATAATGTATATCCAGCAGAGAGGATTCTTCACTAGCAGTGTAAAGAATTCAATACAAGGGAACATGTGTATCATAAACAGACCACTAATGACAGTCTAAAAGAAACAACTTGAGGGATGTAAAAATAGTGAGGTGTCAATGACATGATGAAGAGTTGACAGTGACATCTCAATCGTAAGCAAAACAAAAGTATCGGCTACACACATCAGTGGTTGCACTTATTCCAATGCAGTTGTCGCCAGAGCAGATCCATACTAGTAGCATGAGATGACATCTTGGCACAGTGTTGCAATAGTATAAGAATGCACTACAGCTCTTATTGCTCATTTATCCTTGTCAGACAGATCTAGATTGAAGACTCATTTGCACAGTACAGATGGCTTTGTGATGTATTAAATAAACAAAGTAGTCTGATGTCTGTTTTCCTTCTGCCAAGTATCTCTTATACTATCTGATACCAAGGCACACTACCTATTACTCACTGTCTGTCTCTAACACTTGGCAAGTGGTTATACCTGTATCAATTAAAAGATGTCACGGAGTGTACCATCTGCTCCGGACAACTACCAAAAAAGTGTCTTGAGTACCCACTGTAGTAGTTATCCAGTAGCAAATACACAACACTCTTCTTGGATAATCAACAGATTCTGATCGACCAAAGTTATCTCTATTAGATCATATGTCTGTAAGTACTGATATAAAATAAAAAAGAACTGGATTGACTCTTCCTTAACTATGACTGTAGAGTGAAGAGCCAAAAGACAAGTAGATAGAGAATGAAACCTGGTCAGTCCAAGCAATGTGAATATGATGAATACTGCTTGACAATAGGAACAGAATGAGTTTACTAGAAAAACACCATCAACATTGAAAGATAACAGAGAAGAGTGTGTTGTTTGTGGCCTAAATCCACTCTTGTCTGTGAATAACCAACAGCAATTGCACACACAGGAGTTACTGATAAAAGTCCATGGTAAGACTGAGTGGTGGGTGTTGAGTTGCCATGAAGACTGGTGGTAGAGAGTCTATCTTTTCTCTGAGGGTGTCTGTGGTGTGTATTAAGAAAAGCCGTAAAAGAGAATAGCATAGTGTATATCCCAGTGCAATGAGCAATAAGCAGCAATAGACTCAAACAACTGAGACTGTGTTTCTAGATGACTCATGACGTTGATCTAGATGACTCATGACGTTGAAGATGACGCTTCTCAAAGAACAACCTCTTTTCCAAACAAAAATAACTCTAGAGTCTATTGTCTAGTGAGTGGATGAGGGAGGACGTTGTTGTTGAACTCCAGTGTGCTGTGTTGACTAAAGACAGTACAGGCTCAGGTGCAGGTGCAGGTGCAGGTGCGGGTGTGGGTATTGTTTGTTTGTTTTTAAGGGTGTCTATAGCAAACAGTGTCTGGGTATTAGCAGAAGGAGCCGTGATTGTGCAGTGGGCACACATTGTACTCAACAGACACAGCATTTTTAATCTGCGGTGGCCATTGGAAGTATGCAGAATAAGCAAGGCAGGCTGGACTCTGTTCTGCTGTAAGACTGAGAGTTAAAGTGGCACTCACTGTCTATTTACCAAAAATAAAATAAAAGGCCCTTTACAAAGTCAATCAGTGTGATGAGTACACCTAGCAAGTGAAACATACACACACTTCTTCATTGTTTATTATTATAACTACTCTATCTTCATTATGGATATAGATATAACAAAGCCACAGTGCAATAGACTGCTTATTATCATTTTCTTAATTGTTTACAACATTGCTGCACTACCTGCAACAATGGGACCAGGCAAAAAAGGGCAAACCTTAAAAAATCCTGAGCCTACAAGTATTAGAGCTACCCACTTGTATCTACCGCATATAATAGCCACAATGCAGTCCATCTATCACAACCACTACAATGCCTAGGATGGAGGGGAACAGACAGGATACTTATAATGTAAAAGAATAGCCATGTCTAGCAACCACATCATCAACACTGCAGAGAGAAGGAAAGATACCCGCAGTCTATGGCTATCAACCACATGTTCCTAAAGGTACGCTGTGGAATTGATAGGCCAGAGAGTAAATTAAGCCACATATAACAAACACCATTCAGACCAGAGAGTTTTCATATTAAGAATCAACCCTCCTAGCCCTATATAATGTTTGCAATGGTAAATAGGAGGAGAAAGAGAAAGAAGAAAAAAGGTGTAGACATAAAACAGGTACTTATACTCTTATGGCTATAGTAGGAAATAGGAGTCTGTGACTTAAGGGTGGCTGCTGAGTAAATCATGCAAATTGATGATTGAAAATAAGAACAGCTGTGGGTGGTTGTTATAGGGGTAGAATCAAGTGAGAAAAAACTTCATTGGATTCTGTATGCTGATTGGCCTGATGCAGTGACTAGGAATCACTGTGTATTATTATGTTCCCACAGTAATAAGTATGCCCTTTGATGGAAGAACAGAACACCTATGCCACTAGAAAAAGACATTGGCATAGAAAGAGACTCTTTTGCAAACATAGTGAGTGTATCTCCTCTTTTGTATTTCCTTCTCAGTTATCTCAGCACTGTGAGGGCATTAAGAGAGAATGGATATGTTGACCCAACAAGATGAGCATTGTGAATTGGATATCACACCTCAATCAAATAAGACTTCCTATTTTGGCATCCAATGATTCTATTTTTTCTGGATCCTGCTGCTCTATTGCATCCTACATGGCTCTTCCTGCTAAAAATTTGGACTTGCCAAGTGGTGCACATAGCCCACCCAACACACCTCATGGACCAAAACAACAGCATAAAGCAATACCTTTTGTTCTTACTCAGCAGCAGCCAAGTACAAGACTGTTCCTTTTACACCACCAGTGGACAATCTTACAAAGGCTCCAGCCTCATTACCCCAAGTCTGGCATCAGGCTTCCAGCAAGAAGCCTTGTATTTCTATGATGTCACCAACACCAAAGTGAAATCCTCTCAATTTTACAGGGAGGCCCATAAAGCCTTCCCTATTGGTATAGGCTTGGCCATGGCCACCCATAAAGAAGGATCTTGGACGATTGTGGAGGTCATCCTTCAGTCTGAGGAGCACTGTGTTACTGCCTGTGAAGGTAGTGGCTTGGAAGTTGGAGGCAGTGTCTTCAAGGCCTACCCAGCTATCCCCAGTGACTGCAAAGTTACCAAGCTCTCCCTCAAAAACCTTCCTTTTGATGATACTGAGAGTGTGCGTGCAGGACTATTAGAATCCCTCACACCATATGGGAAGGTTCTGGAAGTAGGACTACATGTGAAGGAACATGGAGAGTGGTATCTAGGAAGGGGGTATGCTTTCCTGGCATGTACTGCCTCTCCAACGGTCAATTTTAAGCCATTGAGCCATAGAGTAGAGTGGTACAATGGTTCAAGTAGTTTTTTGCTACTGGCTGGATATGCCAGAGCACTGCTCCTACTGCCACAAAGAGGGCCATTCAAGAGAACGGTGCCCCACTTGCCCTAAATGGATATGTTATGGGTGTCAAGAAGAAGGACATGTAGCAGTCAATTGTCCTAGAAACAGAGATGACTTGGGCCGTAAGCGTCCTAAGGTCGTGCAGTCAGCACCCACCACAGAGCCTATTGAGCTCACTAAGAACACACCTGCCACCACCACCACCTCTCCCTCACAGAGCAAGATAAAGGAAAAGAAGTGGAAAAGAAGGAAAAGGCCTTGGAAGGGAAGAGAGAGGTGAAAGCCTTAGAAGAAGATAAAGAGCATGAAGGGAATAAAGAAGATGAGGAAGGAGATGTCTCTGATGATAACATGGAGCACTTTGCTGATGCCGTAGATAGGGCAGAAACCTCAATAACACTAACACTGGATACAGTCTCCCAATCAGAACAGACAAGTCTCTTACAGCTTTAGAGAAAACAAAGATATTAGCCAAGACTCAGATTAAGAAAAAGGTTAAGACAGCCTTTAAGCATGCTCCATTGACACATACAAAGACCAGGAGTGGTTGCACTACTAAGACACCAAGCCACTTAGGCATATATGTCTAACAACCTTCTTAGGATTGGCAGCCTAAACTGTCAAGTCTTGTCATGTCTTCTGATGCATCTTCTAGGCAAAGTCTTGTTTGTTTTTTACAAATGCAAGATCTTTATTTAGTGGCTCTTCAAGAGACAAATGCTTCTCCCAACTTTGTTCCCACTCTTGACCTTGAATTCCAAACCACATCTAGCCTGTGGTCTCAACACTGTGGCTTATGTCTTTGGATTCTTCAATATTACTTTCTCCTGTCCTTCCTTCTTTAGATTTAGATGGTTGTGCACTATGGGCCACTGTCTCTCACTCTAACAATTTCTTTGATCCATTTGATCTTCTTGTCATCTATGCTCCAGCACAAGCTGGACCCAGGAAGACCTTTTTTCAATCACTTCTACAACAATTGTCTGATCCACAAGAATCTGACAGTTTTAAATGCCTGGTCCTTGCTGGAGATTTCAATTTTCTTCTTCTTTCTTGTCTCCTGTTTGTGGTGTGCCTTCTTCTTGGATTAACACACTAGCATCTCACTTCCTGGACTGCCTTACAGCTCCAAATATGCTCCCTCTACCTACTTTTCGTCGAGCTAATTCTAGTTCTTGCATCGATTATATCTTCTCATCCAACGACATGGCACCCTTTGTGCACTCTTCGAATGTGGAGTTTATCTCTTCTGCTTGGACAGACCATGCTCTTCTTACCACAGTCTTTTCTTTTGGCCCGACACCTCATGGTAAAGGGATTTATCGTGCTAATCCAGCTTTGGCTGCAAAACCTGCTTTCCAGGATAAACTTTCCTCTGTTTTGACGGATCTTTTTCCTCAGCTTAATGCTTTGGACACTCAGTGCCAGTGGGAAAGAGTAAAAGAGTCTGTTAGACAGACAGCTCAACAATTTGGTCGCAAGCAAGCTGCTTGGCGCCAACAGCAATTGAAATTGCTTCAACGCAAACGTAACCGTATTCTCCGCAACTATCGCTACACCTCTTATCTCACTACTCTTCTTCCTCCTGTTGAGACACAGATTGCTGTGATCCAGCGAGAGATAATAGAGATTACTGCTTTGAAGGCCGGAAAGCATTGGAGGGAACATGGAGAGATGTCAGCAGGGTATCTGAAGCGCACTGTAACCACCAGGCAACAGCAGCGATCTATCCCTAGTCTTTGTCACCCCAATACCAACAACTTGTGCACCACTCCTAGCGAGAAAACTGAGGCTGCTCAGTACTTCTACAAACAATTGTACACTCCAGATCCAATTGAGGATACAGCCCTTGCTTCTGCATTAGAGGCTATTCCCACATCATGCATCATACCAGCTACTGTTAGAGATAAGCTATGCGATCCATTCACTATGGATGATCTTTTGATAGGTGTTTCACACACACCACGTCGAAGTAGTCCTGGCTCAGATGGAATTCCATATGAAATTCTTGCTCTCGTTGTTCAACATCACCTGTATGGCAATTTAGTCAGAGAAGTGTACAAAGATGCTCTGGTGTCTGGTATCTTCCCTCCTAGTTGGCGTGATACAGTTATGGTACTTTTGCCCAAGACAGGTGATCTCTCTTTGCTTCGCAATTGGAGACCTATCTCTCTCATTAACGCAGACGCTAAAGTGTTCACTCGCTTGGTGAATGCACGTATCATTGGTAAATGTGGATCCTTGGTAAACCCCGTCATACTGGCTTTGTGAGTGGTAGGTTCATAGCTGACAATGGTATGATGGCACGACTGGTGATGGAAGATGCCCAGAGGTGTGGATCTTCTAGTATTGGTGTGATGATAGATCAGGAAAAGGCGTACGACCGTGTTCACCCCCTGTATCTATCTTCTGTTCTTCTTCGGTTTGGCTTTCCTCCCCAGTTAGTCAACTCTATCACAGCTCTCTTCTTTGGAACCAAGATTCGTGTTAATGTTAATGGGTTCTTATCCTTACCAATACTCCAAGACAGAGGCTTGCGTCAGGGTGATCCACTATCTCCTGTACTGTTCAACTTGGCCTTTGAACCATTATTACGCTGTATCCTCAATGATCCTCAGTTCAATGGCTACTCTCTTGTTCACACCAATCCGCACTCTTTTGAGCCTATTCCTGCTCCTGTCAAACTATTGGCCTATGCTGATGATGCCCTGATTTTTCTTAAAGATCAGCAGGACTTGAATAGACTGCAATTACATTTGGATCTCTACAGTAAGGCGTCTAATGCGAAAATCAATTTTGCAAAGACCCAAGCCTTTTCTCTTTCTGGTGCATCTTTGCCCTCTTGGCAACCTGCTCTTGAACAGCATGGTATGACCAGTTGGCACGACAGACATTCTACTCATCCATTGATTTATCTTGGGTTCCCACTGTATACTTCTTTGGCTCAGAGAGATGTGTTCTGCACTCGACTGCTGGATACTATCAGTACGGCATGTCAGATCCATTCACAACGGCAGCTGTCTGTTCTTGGTAGAGCAACTGTTATGAATACTCTTATTCTTTCGAGGCATGGCATGTTCTCAGGGTGATCCCTGTTTCTAAGCTTTTCTTTCGTCGACTCCAGTCAATTATCTCTTCTTTTCTTCAACGCCGCATGTTTCCTGTTGTTCGTTACTCTTTTCTTACTGCACCCAAGGGTAAAGGAGGATTGGGTATATTGGATCCACCTAGACAGCAATTAGCACTGCAATGGCGTTGGCTTGCACCTCTACTTTCACCTCGTGCCAGTGGCTCCTTTGCTACTGTTTATATCAGACATGTTCTTCAGTCTCTGTGCAATGTTGGTGACTATCTTATCCCACTTTTCTTTCCGTCTTCTTGCCCTTTCTTTTTGCAAAATGGCCTCAATTCTCTAGCCACTTTGCTTAAAGCCATGGATGCCTTGCCCCGGTCTCTCTTTGATTGTTCTCTGTCACCAACCACATGCTTGACTTTACCATTGAAGGATGTTTGGCAAGTAAACTCAGAGACATTTAAAGACTCTCCTGGATACCGAAAACTTCTGGTCAAAGATGCATTTTTCTTTGATCCATCTCTACAGGGACTTCGATGGAAGCCAGTAGCAGATTTACAAGTAGCCCCCCGCTTGATTCACCGTCTTCGTCGTGCCCATGCTAGAAGGAAAATTCTCTTAGCTGCTCTGCTAGTGAGATGTTGTCTTCCTCCCCTGACGGTTGATTCTGATGAACATAGACCAGGGATCTACGATCTTTGCCCAGTGGTGAGCTGCCTGAAATTAGGAAATATTCCTATTCACAAACTGAGCTCTCGCTCTTTCCGTCGCCTGGCTCTGCCTGCTCTGCCTGCTCAAGCAGTTCCTTCCTTCAGCCATCCTCTCACAGCAATACAGTGGAAGGACTTCTGGCACTTTCAAATACAACACTCGGCGCGCAATGTGTGGTTTCGCCTACTTCATGGTAAACTACCTTGCCGCCAACGACTCCACTCTCTTGTTCCTGCAGTTTTTGCTTCCAGCTCTTGTCCCTTGTGCAACCACCCTGTTGAAGATCCTCTTCACTTCTTATTCCAATGCCCACCCAAGTGGCAGGTTTGGTTTGATGTCTGGTCGTCTCAATTTGGACATGCACCTACCTTCTTAACCATTTCCGATGCTCTTTTTGCATTATCTTTTCCATACGAGAATGCACATGAGTCTATGTACTCTTGCCAAATCATCAGTTCAATTTTACTAGCCATTTGGAGAGCCCATTGGAGACTTATTTTTGATGATGAGCCTTTTCTACCCCCTGTGGTAGCCCAACGTGCAGTCTCTTTGGTGACTACTCTGGCAGAAGAGCAAGAGCTAGACAGTTATCAGTAGTTGTTTTATTTTATTTTGTTTCCTTTTATTTTGTCCTTTATAGATATATCCTTTTCTCTCGCCCTCCTCCCTCCTTCTGATAGGTTGTGCGTGTAAATAAAATTGAAGTCAGTGACTTCCATACAAAAAAAAACTGTCTATATTCCATTAGGATAAAGGGCTTGTCTCATATTAGATGACATCCACTCAATCCTCATGGATATATCTTATAGAGTTTCTATCGTCAATAGAATAAACAAACAGACAGACAGATTCCAGGCTGGCCATACTATCATTCACCTTTATTCAAATCTCTCTCTCTCTCTCTCTCTTTATTTCTCAATACAGGCAGTTGAGTACACCCTAATAAAATGAAATAAAAGAGAACAATAATACATACTCTTCTTCCTAAATACTTAATGTCTACTGATGATGTGTATATTAGACAGTTCTTCAAGGTAAATACACCGTCTCCATTATTATTATAGCCTCATCCCGCTCGGTACAATTAAACTGTACTCTTCGATTGAACACGCCATCTCCATATAACCTATTCTCCCTCCCAAGACCATAACAATGCCATCACACTATTATGCGGCCAATGAATAAAATAGCCAAGTGGTTCTTTTCCTTCCTATTGCCTTCCTCCTCTGCCTAGTCACGTGCCCAAGACCACTACGCCTGACTGTTCTTTTCATCAGAACACTTCTTCCTGTCTCCCTCCGCCATGGTAAGGAGCCTACATTGAATACCACGTCCAGTGCGCACTATTAACACCATCATGTCTAGTCTGTTCTTCTTGAAACATCCCTGGGAGATATTGTCATTGACTTGTTCACTGAAGAATGTCCAAAAACCACCCTCAACTTCCTTAAACTCTGCAAGATCAAATACTACAACTTCTCACCCTTCCACAATGTCCAAAAGGACTTTATGGCCCAGACCGGTGATCCCACGGGAAAAGGCGACAAGGATGAATCTGTCTACGGCATTCTCAACGGCCCCTCGCAGCGCTACTTTTCAGCAGAGATCAACCCAAAACTCAAACATCTAAAGCGAGGCACTGTGTCCATGGCCGTGGCTCAGGATGCCACAGTGGAAAGTGGGGGCCTCAGTGCCAGTCAGTTTTTTATCACGCTGGCAGAGGACCTGGACTACCTTGACGGCAAATACACAGTGTTTGGTGAGGTGGCCGAGGGATACGACACACTGGACAAGATCAACGAGGCTTACTGTGACCATGCAGGACGTCCTTACCGCGACATTCGTATTCGACACACGGTGATTCTTGACGATCCATTTCCTGATCCACAGGGACTGGTGGTGCCTGATGCATCGCCAGTGCCGACCAAGGAACAGATGGCCTCGATGCGGATTGCAGAGGACGAGGAGATTGAGGAGGTGGGGGATCCAGAGGAGATTGAGAACAGACGAAGGGAAAGAGAGGCCAAGGCGCATACATTGACGCTGGAGATGGTGGGGGACTTGCCGTTTGCTGAGGTCAAGCCGCCAGAAGATGTTTTGTTTATATGTAAATTGAATCCAGTGACACGGGACGAGGACCTTGAGATGATCTTTTCGCGCTTTGGGCCCATTAATAGCTGTGAGATCATTCGTGACCGACAGACGGGGGATTCTCTCTGCTATGCGTTTATTGAGTTTGATAAAAAGGAGGATGCTGAGGAGGTGAGTTGTAGGTGGGTGTTGGGTCCTTGACTTATGGAGTGGAACAGGCCTATTTCAAAATGCAGTCTGTCTTGATTGATGATCGTCGTATCCATGTTGACTTTTCACAGTCAGTGTCTAAACTGCATCGAGACTGGATTACAAAGAGAATGAATGGTGCGGGTGAGTCCATGGGTGGATTTGATAATTTACAAAAGAGGACACGTTACAGAGAAGGAGAAAGAAAACAGTCGCGTGGTGATGATTATGATATGGTGTTTGAGGGAGAACAGAAAGGTGCCAAAGAGCAGGAGGAATCTAAAGGAAAAGAGGACAGTAAGCGGCAAAAGACAGCAGACATGAGGGCGGATAGAAAGATAGATGAGAGATCAGAGAGACCAGAGAGACCAGAGAGACCAGAGAGATCAGAGAGATCAGAGAGATCAGAGAGACCAGAGAGACCAGAGAGATCAGAGAGATCAGAGAGATCAGAGAGATCAGAGAGATCAGAGAGATCAGAGAGATCAGAGAGATCAGAGAGATCAGAGAGATCAGAGAGAAGGAAGGCCTCATCACCGGTCAGAGAGAGGCTCTGACCCTAGAGACAGGCGAGAAGAGGACAGAGAGCGGGACAGGGGCAGAGAAAGAGAAAGAGAAAGAGAGCGGGACAGGGGCAGACACAGCGACAGAAACAGGCACAACGACAGGCACAACGACAGGCACAACGACAGAGAAAGAGGTACATGAAAGAATATACACTTCAAATCCTGGATGATTTCTTCCCCTTGCATACCTCACTTTCGTATTGCTATAACTTCATGACTATGAGATATAGATTTTAAACTCTCAACAAGTAAAGAGAAGAGTGTTTTTGTACAAAATAAAAGCCTTTATTATTACAGAAAGAATTGACTAGAAACATGCATAAGCTATCCTTCTTTAACTAACATGGCCTGATACATCTGCATTATACCAGCAATGAAGTGGGTGGTATCTTTGATTCCAACCCAATAACAATCCACAGTTCTTCATGAGTAGTCTATACCATCCTTGGTGTCTTGTATTTGCTTGTAGACATTAATACCATGTGAGGATTATATTTATTATTATTATCTTCTCTCTTGTCCTATCTATCTATATCTTATCTCTATAGTGTATGCAGTGTGTTATTCTATCTTCTTCCTCTTCCTCTTCCTTATCAATGTCTATGGGGTTCCAATAGGGTGGGTGCCTCACTAAAAGTGGGACTTGTAGTAGTCCGAGGCACTTGGCAGCCCATCAGTGGCATGGGGATTTCAGGATCCAATGTCTGCTGTGCCTTGATTCTCATTCTCCTTCTATCAACATAGACATGAGCAGCCACAACATACACTCCCTTTATAAATAGATACATAGATACATAGATACATAGATACATATCAGTAACAGAAGATACACGCGTCTTTTTTTTCTTTTTCTTAAACAAACAAAAGGTAGGACTTACACACACTACTGCATCCTTCAGAAATAACAGAGAAGCAGTAAGACTGTTCAATTGTAGCTTTAGTTGACATATCTCCAAAGAGAGACCCTGCATAGGAAGACCAGAGAATGTGTACTTTTCCTCACATTCCCTCAACAGCATGCGTTGATTGAGCAGCAGCCCCAGAACACACAAGGCCTTGTGAGTACAATTAATACAAAAGAAGAAAGCCCCAGGGTGCCAAACGGGAGATACCGCCCATGACTTGGTCTAATCCATAATGCATCAACAACAACAACAAAGGGATTCTCTGTCTGCTTTACTGTACCGTTGTCATGGCCAACAGATCCACTACAAGACAGAGCAAGAGTACACTTGTCATGGCCAGGAAGATGGCAGAGGTAGCAAGGGATGGATCTGAAGAGGGACTGTGTGTAGTGGCTAATGACATTTCTGAGTGAGTTTTTGTGTTGTGTCTATGTGTGATGAATTGAGTAGAGTAAGGCAAGGTACCTTGTAAAAGATCACTTCCAGTTGTAACCATGTCTTCTATTACGCTCAGCTATAGTGCAAGTACATATGTAAGTACAAATGGCAGGTTGAAATGGATCAACACCTACAAGGTAAATGGCATTCATTCCCAAAGCCACAAGCCTATACCCTACAGTAGAATCACTCAAGGGAAAGAGAAAGTGCCTTGTACGTATTGACTGTGGATCAGACATACTAGACATACTAGACAGGAAGAACAAGAAGAACAAGAAGAACAAGAGAAAAGAGTATAGGCCAAGAATTCTCTGTATTTTTATTTAACCCAAAAACAGCATGCATACCCTCCCATTCACAAATAGTATGTAAAATATGTAGAGTATAGATTAAAGTGTTTCTTTCTTTACAAGTACTTCTGGCGTGTCTTTGGGATATCCCAGCGTGATCTGTAATGTCTCCACAGCACTCTTCTCAATAACAACCTTGTCATAGGTTAGAAGATCTACTACATTAGTGTCCTCCACATGAATGACTTCACAGCGAGGGATGTTACGAGCCGCCAACTCCAGCTGAACATTGCAGTCATTCAGGACCACCAGCATAGTAGGCTCCCCATAGGCGGTATCAATGATATGCTTCAATTCGCGTGTCTTGGGCGATGTGAACTGGGCAAAGGAGTCCACGACAATGAGTTGGTCCTGGGCATACTTTGCACTCAGGGCAACGCGCAGTCCCATTTCCTGTACTTTTCTTGGCAGATCTGTGGTGTGATCTCTAGGCTTGGGTCCAAAGGCAATACCACCTATATAAACACACCCACACAAGAAGGTTTATTCTTCGTGTTGCAATCCGTATTGCCATCTGTGTTGCAGAATAGAAACAGCTCAATTACCTCCTCGAATGTGGGGTGCTCTCAAACTACCCATTCTTGCTCTTCCTCGACCCTTTTGTGGTGCAGCCTTTCGTGTGGATCCACGCACATCAGCACGTCCCTTGGTGGAGTGGGTGCCCTGTCGCATGCCGTCTCGCTGCCACACCACAACACGATGGAGAATGTCTTTTCGAATGGGGGCTCCAAACACACTACGGTCGAGGTTGACAATCGAGACAGGCTCGTTGGTGCTAAAGTCATGAAGAAATGCCTGGACGTGGGATGAGAAGACGGGAGTTGCTGTAGAGTGACAGGATAAACATGAGTGTGTGTGTGCGGGTGTGTGTATCATTGTGTGTGTGTGTGTGTGCGGATGTGTAGATAGGTGGGCATATTTTATTTTATTTTTTCAGGTGTGGGTGGTAAACTACCTCTAGGCACTGTGGTTGCTATTGTAGCAAAGGTGGACTTTTGTACAGCAGTAGCTGTCTATGCACAAAGAAAGAAAGAAAGAAACAAGGCATAAGCTATACTTTCTGGTATGTTCAGCAGTCACTCTTCCTGGGAGTGGGTGGGTGGGTTTTACTTTGGTGAAGGCAGACACAGATCCAGCTGCAGTGGTGAAGGCTCGTAGCAATGACATGAGGAAAGGAAGAGGCAAAGGCTTGGTTTGAAAGACAATAACACACGAAGAGTAGTCACAACAGTCTATTCAATGTCCGTGGCAGGAGAAGAACACTAAAAAAAGAACAGAGACAGAAACAGAGACAGAAACAAGGTGCAGTCACTGGGAGTTCGGCACACGTGGCATAAGACAGAAGTATGCGGATGAAGTTTGAACTTTGAAAATTGTCCTCTTTGTTGTGAGTCTAGTTTCTTTCTTTTTCTCTTCCTTCTTCCTGTGTTTATTATTCTCTTTTTACCCATCTAAAGAAGAGGAGGAAGATTCAAACGAACCCTCCAACCTGTCCAAAGAAAGACAAGGGCTACTTGGCAGGGAAATACCCACCCACCCACACACACCCACACCCACACCTACATAGATATCTATATAAATATAGATAGATGGAATAGACAGGGCAGCTTTTGAACCCTGTAGAAACGGAGAACCCTACACACCTACATAAAACACCCGTCATAAAGGCAATAATTCTTAGTAGAGACTTGACTGATTAGAAAGCAGTCCCTTTTAAAAGGCATCCTTGGAGAAAACACCATCATTCCCGGTGTTGGCTCGTCTTCTACGGCATAAATCCCCAAAGGCCATTCTTACTGGGTGAAGGCCATGCGATTTCATGGGAGAAGAGGAGAGAAAGGGTGTCGGTGGTTCAATCGGATATGACGTGCAATTTAACCTTCATTCCGTTATCTTGAGAAGAGGTTGACTCACTCTTTATCTTTATTTCTACTCCTCTTTCTTTCCTTCTTCTTCTGCTGATTCTTCTTCTTTCCTTCTTCTTCTGCTGATTCTATCTACAGACAGGTAGAATAGATATAAACACAGTCTTCTCTTCCTTCTTTCCCTTTTTATTTCCCCTCTTTTTTTTCATTGAATCCATGTGTCGTTTATTGCTCTACAAGGGAAAGCAGCCCATATTACTGGCTCATGTAAATTCAACTCTTGTCATGCTTCCACTCACTCTAGGACTAGCTATTGACCAACCCTGCTCACTCTATTATCAACCAATCATTTGACTCTAAACTGCGGATAGATCATAGAAGACCTCTCAATGGTAGTTACTGCTGCCACATCCTTATCTATTTCATTCGTTCTTGCACTCCTGTTCTTACACTTTCTGTTCTTGCACTTCATTATTAGGCGATGGATTTGGTGTTGGCTGGTATGACACCGAACCCGAAAAAGACACTCGCATCACACCCTGCATATTCACATCTGTCACCCCAGCATGGAACAACACCAACCTAGTACGGTTGGCCGAGAAAGTAAAAAGTCCTCTGGTCTTTGCTCATGTCAGAGCCAGCACGTCAGGGGCAGTCACAGAAGTCAACTGTCACCCATGGCAGTAAGTGGACAGTGAATAGAACAATGAATAGAACAGTGAATAGAACAGTGAATAGAACAGTGAATAGAACAGTGAATAGAATAATAAAGAGTAACAACAAATCTCCATAGCTACGGACGCATCATGTGGATGCATAATGGTGGCATTGCTCAGTTTGAAAAGGTATATAAAAAGAATCTCTTTCTATAATTATAGAGAGGTGATCACAACTCTCTACTAATAATAAAAACACAACAGATCAAACGTAAACTACAAAACGCATTGCCAGAAGAACTCTTTCTATTTGTCCAAGGCAATACAGATTCCGAATGGGCTTTTGCTCTGTTCTTGAGTTTTGTAAGTAATCTGTGTGTGGGAGGTGTGTAGGAAGTAGGTTGATGGTCATGGTGTTTAGTTGCGGAATCGAAATGCCGAGAGATTTGATCATCAGGAACTTAAAGATGCTCTGGTCAGCACAATTGCACAGTTGAATGAATGGACGGAGCAGGAGAACATCACAGAAGTAGGTGCATACATCGAATGGCATGGGAGAGGAGTTTGTATTGACTCTGCTGGTATAGCCCTCCCTATTGAACTTTGCAGTAACAGATGGGGAGTCTGTTGTATGTGTGAGATATGTGAGCAGCAAAACAGAGGAGGCGGCGTCACTGTACTTCTCTTCAGGCACACGCTTCGAGTGCTATCGTCCTGGCCATTATCGCATGGTGAAGGCAGACAGAAGAGAAGACATGGTGGTGGTGGCAAGTGGTAAGTCAGTAGACACATCTACCACAGAACAGGCCAGATCAACTCATGGACTCTGGAATGTTTTCTTTTTCTTTGTGTAGAACCACTGACATTTGAAAAGGCAGACTGGCTTACCATTCCCACGAACACTGTGCTGGTTATCACACCCAAGCTGAATGTTCTTCTCCAGCCTATCAAAGACCAATATTACACGGGGGAAAGGGGGCTGGAGGTGAAGATGGGTGAGAGTGAAATGACAATCATACCCGAACCCAAGGCACAACTGTTCAAAGCACAAGCTGAGGAACAAATGAGGCATGATCGACCTATTCTTCCTGTGAGTTGAAGGGTGGATTCGGTCTCTGTACATTTCCCCTCCTCCCCTTCTCTCTCTTCTCCATCTCATCCCTCCCCTTCTCTTCTCTCTTCTCTCTTCTCTCTTGTTGACTCTTTAGATCAAGAATAAAGATATAATACCATTGAATATACATCATAGTAAAAAGAAAAAGAAGAAAAAAGGCATTTCTTGTGTGTTTATTAAGGGAGGGGAGGGGAGAACCATGGCCTATAAGTGTTCTGTCATCTTTTCCATCTATAAAACAGTCTTTGCTGTAGGAATGTTAAAATAAATCCATCATGTGGGTCATTTACCCCTGTTTGCTTTGATCTATGATCCCATTTCCCTAGAAAGAACCATGCTATAGGTCTGAATAGAATAAAATGACACTCTATTCTTGTCTTTAATGAAATAGTTTATTCAAAAGATTCCATTCAAAAGATTCCATTCAAAAGATTCTACTCAAAAGAGTTTATTAAACAAAGAAAAAGTCAACAGCCAGTGTCGCATGGTTTTTCATTGAAGTCTATAGGAAAACCCACCCCCCTCCAACACATCATCTCTTTCCAATGCCCCTTTACTAACCACCCCCTTAAATGTCACGAACAATGCACTCTGGAGAGGCATTCTCATACACAATTCGGTACACGGTATCAAACAACGGGAAATCCGCCACCCTGTTCCTTGCTGTGAGAAATACATGGACTTCCTGTGCTGTCAGAGTGCCTTGCAACTTTTGCCCGTTCAACAGCTCCAACTCAAGCGTCTCAATGGGCTTCCCTGTCTTGACAAACGCCTCTGCCACCTTGCGATTGCGTCCACCAGAACATGTTGTGATCAGATCAGCCGCACCACACGACTCGAAAAAGGTTTCATTCTGAACAGCCTCTCCAAAAAAGGTCTGGCCAAACTTGCGCATCTCCATCAGCCCCAGCCTAATGATCGCTGCCTTTGTGTTGCTGCCAAGCCCAAGGCCGTCAGAGAAACCAGCTCCAACAGCAACAATGTTCTTGAGGGCCCCACACAGCTGAACACCTGTCACATCACGAATCACTGTGATGCGGAAATAGTCTGTGTGGAATAATGCGTGCCACCGCTGTCCGTCCTGGGCCTCTTCGCAGCCAATCGTGGACTCGCAGAACCGCTCTCGTGCTACTTCGTCGGCAATGTTGGCGCCGCTCAGAGCAGCACAGGGAATCCCCAGACACCGGCTGATTTCTTCAGAGAACAGACGGGTGCCTGTGGAGGTGATTTCAAGGCCCTTGATGAGAGAGATGGCGCGTGCTGTGGGAGCCAGGTGGCCTTTCATCTGGGCACAGATGCTGTGGACAAATTGGTGGGGGACGACAAACACAACAAGGGTGGCATCTTTGCAGGCCTCGACCACATCAGGGACAGCAACAACATTGGTGGGGAGTGCAATCCCCTTGAGGTACTTTATGTTTTCGTGGCGGGTGTTGATGATGTCTGTGAGTTTTTCGCCCTGGATTGTTTCTTCGTAGACCCATTGGCGTACGGTGGGAGAGAAGAGGTGGGGGTGTTTGTGGACATTGGTGCCGATGATCTTTGCAATCGCAGAGCCCCTGGACAAGTAGATCAGTGCTAGCTCTATGCTTTCATGGGAGGGAGTCTAGTAAGTGCTTACCAATTGCCAGAGCCAATAATACAGACGTTTTCAAGGGACATGGTGGATAGAAAAAGCAAGAGACGGTTGGCAGGTAGGTGTGTAGAGAATATAAAGAAGAAAAGAAATGTCCTTTTTAATCTTTTTTTAATCTTTATTTTTGAATGGGTGGGATGTATCTATTTATACTGATACTGATACTGATAGGGATAGTGATACTGATAGTGATAGTGATACTGATGCTGATAGTGATACTGATGCTGATACTGATGCTGATCCATCGATAGAAACAAATACAGAGGCATTTCTACAGGCAGATGAAGATGGATATGTTTCCGTGTTTACAAAATAGAAAAGGCACTATCACATTAATGATCCGACCGTACTCCCTTGATAGCTTTAATAGAATCATAATGCCCATAGGAAGACTAGCATGAAAATGAATACGGAGATTAAGGTCTTGGTGCTAGAGATGGCTTCTACCCACTAGAGGGTAGTGTAGTGTACAGTGTAGTGTACAGTGCAATATAGTGTACAGTGTGCAGTGTGTAGTGTGCATATACCTTATCGCCTATAGACACCACACACCACACACCACCAAATAGCCTCAGCTACTGTAGGCAGCAACATAAAGTGGTACCTGAACAGAGACGCACCTTGTGGAAATGTGACGTATTTCAATCGATCATTGCCTCTTTTGTATTACACCTGTGGATAGCAGGAAATGAGATGAGTAGGGTTTCCTAATTTATTAATGTTTTAATGTTTTAATGTTTTATTGGATAGATTGGATACATTTGATCTGATATGACGCAATGCTCTTTCTTACTGCAAGAGATGGTTGGACTGAATTGCCTTTTTATTATTGTCCTTTTTTAACCTTTTTTCGCCTTTTTGAGACTGCTAAAATTACAGAAACTTGAAATTCTGTCCTCGAGAAAGGAAGAATAGAAAAATAAAAATAAATTTCTCCTTGTCTGTCTGTCTCCGCTTCTCGAATGACATATGTGGTTGGGTAGAATTTCTCTTTATTTAAGTTACATGGCACTTTTTTTTATTCTATTTCAATAATAACCCTGCTGCCATTATTATTGTTAATATTGTTATTGTTGTTACTATGGCTACTATTACTATGGCTACTATTACTATGACAACTATTATTATTAATTATTAATTACTATTACTGATATTATTACTATTACTGATATTATTATTATCACTACCACTACCACTACCACTAATATTACTATTACTGATACTACTGATACTTCTCCTCCTCTTTTATTTCTCTTTTAACTTCGAAAGAAAGAAAATAGCCAGTGACAGATCACTCTCAATATCTTCCTGTGCCACCCTTTATTTATTTTAATTTAAATAAGCGACGGGGACAGACACCAAAGAATGACGCTCTAATAGAGCTCCTCCTTCTCCCCCCTTTTTTTCTTTTCTTTTCTTTTTCCTCCGATACGATACGATACGATTTCCTTTTCAAGGAATTCAATGCACCAGGGACAGTGTTGTGGGTACAAGGGAGTGGATTGATCCGCTGTGTCCTTTGTGTCAGGGTGGGCTATGCAGGTAAGCAGACAAAAAGAACATGAGTGACTGTCTTTTTACTTTGCATGAAACATAAAGTACTCTTCTCTGTGTTGCTTTTCCCCCTCACGTATCAAAGAATATCATAGGGAGTTGTGTTTTTCAACCAGTAACTAGAATTGATTGCATTCTTCTCTTCACCCTCTATTTTTTTTTAAAAAAAAATGTAAGAAAAGAAAGATCACGTTTTGCAGCGGGTACTGAAACATTCTTCACTGTAAAATCAGCACACTAGAGTGAGTGAGAGAGAGAGAGAGAAAAGAAGAAGCGTAATGAGTCTATCAGGAGCCAATCAGGAATTGGTATTTATCTTGTCAGTGAACCTTCTTTGCTTGCTTTGATTCTTCTTTCTCTAATTGATACTCTTTGAGGTGGAAAAGAATAAAACAAGGTAGAATATTCAAAGAGCGATTGAGTCTGCTTATATTGGCTTTGGTGCATGGACAGAAAGGCATTTTCATGTGAAGAGCATACGCTGTGTATTCTTTTCTTCTTCTTTTTTGGATTCTTGTGTTTTAGTGTGAATACCAATGAATACTAGTGAATAATACTAAATACTAGTAAATACTAGTGAATAACACTAAATACTAATGAATACTAGTGAATAACACTAATGAATACTAATCACTGCCAATCGATAATAAACATCAGAGAAAGATACTTCTGAGTCTGAAATAGATCCAGTGGTGTACTGTAAGAGCCACCCACCTTCCCTTGGAGAAGTAAGAACTAAGGTGGAGTTGCCTTAGTTACTGTAGGAAAAGGAAAAGAAAAAGACCCATCTTATTTCCTCTTATTTATTCTTCTAATACTACTTTAAAGAGCAAACACACCAAAACAAAGGTATCTTTCTCCTCATTCAATAGAACGTATCCTGTAATCTATAAAAGAGACATTGGATACACACCTAAAGATTTTTGGGATATAAAAGTCAATACACGGACAATAAAATAACACTATTACTCTAATTGGCTGTTGTGTTTTAAAAAGGTATTTTCGCTGTCTAAATGAACAATTTCAAACTCTGTCTGCCTATTCTAGCAATAGCTACACTATTTTCATAAAGTATTGGTGCATCTTTGGGGAAATTATAGTATAGAGATGTAGTATGGTTCCAAAAAGACTTACGTGTATCTTAGTTTAGTACAGTGATAACTACACCGGATTCTTTTTTTATGTTTTGGTGGATCGACTACTACTAGATAATGGCGATTCCTTTCTTTTGGTACCAACAGACTGTACTATCTTGGATCGACAAAAGCGTTTGGGTCGCTTGCCTTCCTCTCGTAGTCCAAAAAGAACATGACGAAAGTTCAATGTTGCTGCCATGTCCCGATTCCAAAAGCGTTGAGAAATTATCTCATCAGAAACTCCAGCAGTTTTAGTCATGATCTTCAAACATTGTTGGTTTTTGCACCTAAATAAAAATAAAAATAATAAACTAACTAGTCTTTTCTTTGACTTTTATAGAAGAAAGAAGAGTATTTTTACCTTAAAATACTATGACATGTCACTGGGGTTCTTCTCTCTTCTGAAGGGTCTTGGGTTTTGTACTTTCTTGAATTTCTCAAGCTCACCGTTCTTACAAGAAGGACAAAAAATAGATGTTTTGAACTCATCAATAAGGAACACCTTGAACCCTTCTTTCTTCAACATTCTTCTTATTCCAACACCTCTCACTGGTTCATGGAACTTTGTGTTTCTTACAGACCAATTGCCAATCACCATTACAGCATCATTGCCAAACTTTCTTCGAAGATTTCTAGCTAGCCGTTTGTCTGATTGTTGCTGATTCATAAAGATCAAAAGCTTCATTCTAAGAAATAGGATCAAGCTATTGACATTCTGGTTTTCCACAGCAGCAGTATCTTCATTTGAATAAAAGTTATGCAATACTGAGGTAACTACGGCTCTCTCCTCGAGGTATCTTGCAAACCTTTCACAATTAACTGTTGAAGATGTATGTCCTGATAGAGATAACTCGGCTTCTATTCAATACCAGTGATTGACCTTTTCATTGCCATCATCTTTAAAGCAGGTTCCATGAAGAAAATAAAATAAAGATGAGTTGACCTTTTTTCTTTTTATACTATTTCTGTTTTATAATTGGGTTTTACATGCCATTGATTCAATCCGTGATCTGAAAACTAAGAAGTTGTGTTAAAGCATAAAGCTTGTATATCTATCAATGGAAACTGTGAATCCTATGGGTTTTCTATGCACATATACAGTCCCATACAATAAGTGAGTAGACATCAATTTTATTTTTATTTTATTTTGAAAAATAAAGGTACATCTATCAGTCAAAGATGTTCATAATAAAAGATTCATGGAATAATACAATAGTTGTAATAGTTGTTCTTTAACTGAGTGTCAGCAATCTCTTGATAAGTAGCATGTCTTTTCCATTGTCCTGTGATTTGATCTCTAATAGACATATTATTCTCTCTTCTTTTGATGGGACTATCTTCATGTTCTTGGCTAAGAGATGGCTGATTTTCATTGCTTGAAGTCATTGCTTGAATAAGTTGTAAAATAAAAATAGAAAATTGATTTGCTGTCTACTCATTTTTTGCATGGGACTGTTACCTCACCAGAATAAAAATATTTTTTATACTTTGTTCTTGTTATTATCTTGTTATTTTTCACACTGCACATACAACTTAACGCTCAAGTACTTGTCAAGATGAGCATAACTAATCAAGGTAATGTACTATTATTAACAAAGACAAACAATAGAAAGAAGTTGTAGACACCACTAGAGGGTATTCTTGAGATAAAAAGGTAAGCAGTGTCTTCATCTGGGCTTGTGCTCATTGTATTCCACAAGACATTCATTGTATTATTATTAGGCAAGTTAAGACTCTTCTCAGGTCAGTCTCAGATGGTCTTCTGTACTATCTAGGGTCTCTAGGGTGTACTACTGAGCATATTTATCTATCTCCCAAGGATAAAGCATAAGGTTTTTAGGGTATATATTCTATTGCTATGAGGGAATGCACTTGGGCAGTAGCTATAGTCATACTATACTATTATCTATACTATTATAATAAACAATTTTATTCATAAACAATATATTTTATTGATAATACAATTTGATATTGAGATATCCACAAAAGGAAACAATTATTTAGATATCCGCAAACCTCTTGATTTTAAATACAGTTCCATAAAAGGCAAGAAATTTTAGACGTAAAAGGAAGGAGATATCCCCGCCTAAAGGCCAGAAAAATCTCCTGGTGTGTAGTAAAATAAATAATAATAATAATAATAAATAAATAATAAAAAGACAAGTCCACTGAACAACGGGTGAATTGGGTGCAAGTGAGTGAGCCTGTCTACAGACGTCATTCTAGGGAACAGACTGTCTGTTTTCTTTTTTTTTTTTTCATTGATGCTCCCACTCACCCACAGACACGTAACAAAAAGCCCTGCTCACTGTCGCTGTTTGAAATCATTATAGAGAGATGAGTATGAATGTAGGTTTATGGGTGGATGTGCAGTCCATCTGTAGTGCAGCAGGGACAGCAGGCAAATGTCCAAGTGCAAGTGTGCAAGTGTGTGGAGATTATTTATTATTTATTATTTATTATTTATTATTTATTATCTATTATCTATTATTTATTATTTATTATCTATTATCTATTATTTATTATTTATTATTATTACTATTACTATTACTATTATTATTACCTTTTTTTATTTCCTTTTCCTTTTTATCTCTTAATAGTTTCTTATTATGCCTGAACCCACTAAAGAAAATATTGAACTCGTGTTCAAGAAGTTGAAGCAGAACCGATACAACAAGGCTCGTCTTACTGTTCTTGCTCCAGAGTCAACAGAAAAGAACTAACAAAAAGAGAGTGCGTGTGTGTGTGTGTGTTTATCTATACATACACATCTATCTATCTATCTATACATATCTCTATAGGCGTGTTTTGACTGCAGCTCAAAGAATCCTACATGGGCCTCAGCCTCTCTTGGCATTTACATTTGCACCGACTGCTCGTCCATCCACCGTAATCTTGGTGTACATATTAGCTTTGTTAGGTAATGTGTCCATGGAGGGAGATGACAGAAAGAGAGAAAGAAAGACCTTGCTTATGCGTCTGGCAGGTCCACTGTGCTTGATACTTGGACATGGGACCAGCTGAGACTGATGAAGGTGGGTGGTAATCAGCCAGCCACAGAATTCTTCTCCAAGCATGAGGGTGCTTCCAATAAAGACGCCAGGCTCAAATACGGGGGCAAGGCAGGCCAGCAGTACAAGGAGTTATTGGAGAAGAGATGTGCTGAAGATGCTGTCGAGTAAGTACCCAAAAATGAAATTAAAAAAAAAGAGAGAGAGAAGAAAGGGAGGGAGGGAGGG
The DNA here is from genome assembly GCA_025094145.1 of Spinellus fusiger. Taxonomy (NCBI): domain Eukaryota; kingdom Fungi; phylum Mucoromycota; class Mucoromycetes; order Mucorales; family Phycomycetaceae; genus Spinellus; species Spinellus fusiger. The sequence continues at coordinate 12,606 of JALLLS010000042.1, read as the reverse complement.
AGGAGGTTCGTATGGCCATGACAAGAAAAAGAACGTCGCCCATTGACACTGTTGGTAACAGATATCCTACCTCAGTAGTGGTGGACATCAATGCAGAGAGTGAAGAACAGTCCCATGTGACTTCTCCACCAGAACCCACAGCCAAAGAAGAAGAGGCGTCTGTTTCTCCAAGCACAGCACCTGTAGAGAAGGAGCACAGTGCTACGGCAGAAAGTGCTACGGTGGCTACAGCACCTGTCTCCACCCGCCCACCTGTCTCCACCCGCACCACTGCACGCCCACCCATGGGCAGTAGAAAGACAGCCCCTCGCACAGGCACAAAGACAGGAAAACTCGGCATTAAAAAGACAACCACCCAATTCAACTTTGAAGAAGCAGAGGCAAAAGAAAAAGAAGAGAATGAGCGCAGAACAGCCCTGGGGGATGCAAAGGAAGATATAGAGGAGACAGTGGGGCAGGAACACCAGCCTAGAATGGCACCTGTCATGTCCTCACGCCTAAAGTACCAGGAAGAACCCACACAGCAGCCCTCCCAGGAAGAAGACTATGGGAAGCTTGGGTTTGGGATGGGCCGAGTGAGTCTGCAGGCCTCTGTGCCCTCGTCCCACTCAGCAAATGACACCAGTGGTAGTCACTGGGGAAGAGAAGAGTCTCCGTCCTACTCACCCACCCAGTCTGCCCGTGATAAGTTTGGAAGTGCCAAGGCCATTTCCTCTGATCAGTACTTTGAAAGAAACCAGTACGATCCCTCTGTGTCTGCTGCACAGGCAACCCGTCTTTCTCAATTCCAGGGAGCACGGGCTATTTCCTCGGATCAGTACTTTGGCAAGGAAGAGGGCATGGACAGGTCTGGCTCGGTGTCTGTCTCGGGAACAGACTGGGATGCCTTGCAGACAGTGGCTACAGGCATGGCACGTACATTTGTAGGACAGGCCTCTGCTGATCTGGATGCTGTGAAGGATTTAGCAGAGAATGCAACTGCCAAGGTAAGGTCTGCGTCTGTTGTGTCTCTAGGGCAGAGTGTATTCATGCTATGGTTGTTGTTTTAGTTACAGGATATGTTTCATGATCTTCAGGTAAGTTGTTTTCTTTATCGTGACTGAGTGTTGAATAAAGTCTTTTTCTTTATTATTCTCTACAGAACCGATACAATTATTAAATGAGAAAAGCAAAATAAAACAAGACAAGACTGTGGGTTTATGTTTACAATGTAGATTGATATATGTATGTATATAAATATGCAGTGATAGATACAGGGATAGATACAGTGATAGATACAGGGATCATATCACCATAGAAAACCCTTTTATCACTTGATAAATGCATCACCCACTCACCATCCTATGGAAGGAGACACTACACTACACTACATCCATAGATCGATACATCCATAGAAAGAGAGAGAGAGAGAAGCCCAGTATTTTATTGAAACGTACTTTTTTGGAATGGTTTATTACTGATGTGTTTTTGTGTTTTTCTTATGTAGGTATGTAGGTATGTATATACAGAGAGTGTGATTCTTAGTGTGATTCTTATTCTTATTCTTATCATTCCTCTTGTTTTGTTTGCTTATTTCTGAGGGAGAAGAGAATAAATGACAAAAAGAGATGACATGGGTAAAGAAGAGAGAAAAGGATACTAAAACAGAGTGTGCATTGTGCACGTACAAAGCCAAACCTCAACACTTGCCATATCACCCCTACTACATCTAAATCTACCAAGAAGAGAGAGAGAAAAGAGAAAGAAAGAAAAAGAAAGAAAGGGGGAATGTAAATAGTAATAATAAAAGAACAACAAGAAGAAGAAAAGAAATGCAATGAAAACAAGGCCACTCTTTTTGTTTTTGTTTTTTTTTGTTTTTTTTGTTTTTTTTTGCTTTTTTGTTTTTTGCTTTGCTTTTTGCTTTTTGCTTTGCTGTCTGTGGTGGAAGGAGAGAAGCGTCGACATTAGTTCACAACTCGCATACGCATGCCATAGCGTGCAATGTCCATAAGAATCTGGGCAGCCTGGAGGAAGAGGTGATATGAGAATTCCATTCTTACTCGCCCCTTTTGCCTGTGGTGGGCTTACCTCTAACAATTGAGCCTGCTGCTGCTTGTTCAATGCCCTGCCTTGGAGCTCTTTCCAGCCATCATCGTGTTCAAGACGGTGGCGCTGAAGACAGTTGGTATGACGAAAGGTGATCCCACAGTGGCTGCACTCCAATGGACCGGAGCCTACACACACCGCCTCCTCCAGATCATCGCATTCCTCTTCCTGTCCAGGCACATAGTAGGGCGGAGTCGATGGAGGGGTGGTGTCGTAGGGTGAGGCCGTGGCAAAAGAGGCCAGTGTGGCAGCAGCAGCAGAGACTGCCTCGTGCTCCTTTCTCTGCTTCTTTGTCGGTCTCTTTCTCTGGGGTTGGTTGCGGTGAAGTTCAATGACTTCATAGTGGTAGTTGGGTGGAGTGGAGGGCGGACTTTGGTGGGATCTTCCTGACTGTTTCTTTCTGGCGTCCCCACGACGTTTGCGTTTGGGAGTGTCGTCTTGCTTCTCTTCTACTGTGCTGTTGGAGAGGGTGCTGTTGGAGGAAGGCGAGGGCATTGGGTATTGCTGGTAGTAGTACATGCCATAGGGTGGACCCGACGACTCCAGTGTATCGGAGGAACGAGACATTGACAAGTGTGGAGGTGAGGGTGTGGGTGGAAAGAGAAAAGGCTGCATTGTTGCGTGTGGTGGGTGCAGGTGGTAGCCCTGGAGAGACGTGGGAGGAGGGAGAATAAACACTGGTCTTGGGCTGGGTGAGCCCTCTCCATACACACCACTTGTACTGACAGTGCTTGCTGCTGTGGCGGTGGAGGGCGCAGCTGTGGTGGGGTAGAAGCAGGAAGATCCAAAGAGAGCAGAGGGAGGAGGCAGCACGCCCGAGTCCTCTCTCAGACTAGAGGACTGTTGCACATCCGTTGTATTAGCAGGCATGAAGAAGAACAAGAAGAAGAAAAAAAGAGTGAATTTGCTTGGAAGAGTGGAAAAAGAAGGGAAAAAAAACAGATATCAACAGACAGAATTAATAAAAAAACTCTTTCGGAGATGGAAAGGTAAGTGGATGAAAAAAATTTGCTAGTTTTGTTTCCTTTTTGGCCACTTGAACGACAGTGTAAGAAGAGTGTGTAAGTTTGGGCGCTTCTTTGGTGGAAGCATTTCTTTCTTATTTGCATTAGGGGAGATTTATGGGTGGTTTTTTTCTTTTTTTTCTCTCTTCTTTTTTCTTTTTTCTTTTTTCTTTTTATGACTGTTGATCATTCAGTCTGACTGAGAATGGACTCGAGAATGGACTCCATCAATGAAATATTAGTAGAATACCAATAAAACCAGAAAGAAAAGAGCCCATGCATGGCTATTTCATGCATGTCAGTGTTCAGAAAGAACAACCCCACATAGACCCATCATCTTGCTATAGAAAGAAGCACCTCACGTCATTCAGCATCATGAAGAGTGGATTGTCTTGTTGGCAAAGTGGATTGGTCTGTTCTTTCTATCAAAGCACTCGGAATATCCTTTTACTTTGACAGAAAAACAGACAGCAATCCAGCAGAAGAAATCAACAAACTCCACTGACACACTTTTCCAAGTGTATCGGACAAACACTAGAGTGTTCGGAGAGTCAACCGTTAAGACAGAGAATACAACAAAGCACAAATAAACACTAACATAAGACACTCGATTCTACTCAATGATTTACTCTCCACTTGTAGGCCATTCTCCCTCTTGAACAGATACGTCTATGGGACAGAAGAGAAGTAGGCTCATTTCTATCTGTCTGTCTGATACATTCGTAGTGTTATAATAGATAGGCATGTCTTTCTTTTAGGAAGAAGCGAGAGAAATGAGAGAAGTATACAGTTATGAAAATGTAAAAATAAAAAAATAGAGTATAAATCAGAGTATAAGATAGAGTATAAAGCAGAGTATAAAATAGAGTATAAATCAGAGTATAAGATAGAGTATAAGATAGAGTATAAGATAGAGTATAAAGCAGAGTATAAGATAGAGTATAAAGCAGAGTATAAGATAGAGTATAAAGCAGAGTATAAAATAGAGTATAAAGCAGAGTATAAAATAGAGTATAAAATGTAAAGAATAGAGTATAAAGCAGAGTATAAAATATCAACTATAATATAAAATGTAAAGAATAGAGTATAAAATGTAAAACATAAAATCCACTTGTCAAGGGAGGTGCCTTTATTTTTTATATTTTTATAAGCAGAGGATGGCGACACACCTCGTGCTTTTTGTCTCTCTCTCTTTCTCTCTTTCATTGTCCGATCCATGATAAAAGGTAACACAAATCTTAATTCTTTTTAAACACGTCAATTCCGATCAAAAAAAAAACCACAAAAATATTACTTTATTTTCTTTTTCTTTTTCTTTTTCATTTCCTTTTTCATTTGAGTATAGAATTAAACTCTACAAAAATGCTTCCTGCTTAATGCATTTTTAGATGCAGGAGCAGATTTATAAAATACAAAGACACCAATGCAAAAGGACCCCTCTTATTATTATAATTATTATTTTAAAAAATATAAAAACATAAAAACATAAAAATATAAAAATAGAAAAATAAAAATATAAAATATAAAATATAAAATATAAAATAAAAAATAAAAACCCATCCAACATTGGATCTCAAAGTCAACTTTGGTAAACTACAGAGCAGAAAACAAATACATCTTTGGTGAGAAATAAAGGGAAAAGAGTCATGGCTTATCTATCACTTGGTATTCATCCTTTGATATCTATAGTCAGCTATTGATCACTTATTCATACTCTGCTATCTACACCTTGCTTTGTATGTATGAAAAAGTGAAAAACTCCAAATGTATTTTACTTGTACCAGCCTGTCACAAAGGAAGGGGAGAATAGCAAAGGCACTCTTCTTTCTCGCTCCACCTTACACCAGATAATAGGGTGTCTAGCCAGTGCTGTCATTGGCTGGAGTCGGGATTTTCTTCTTTTGCTGGACTGGCTGGAAGTGTCCATTCATCTCAAAGCATTGGCTTTATATTTAAATATAAGAAAAGATAATAAAAAATAAGTGTATTTAACAGTCTCATTGGAGAAAAGACCATTAGAAATCATTAGAAAATCTGTTTAAAGGAAAAGAGATGATGCGATGGAGGATGTACCTTGATTCTGTAGACACGAAAGCTGGGTAAGAAAAACAGTAGTGACTCATCGCCCTGCTACCGATGAATACAGAAACCACAGTGGTAAGAAGGACACTAAAGAAATAGAATTGGAAAAAGACAAAAACTAAACTTCATTTCACAGCGTTCAATATATTCCCTTTTTTTATCGATGTAGGCCATCTCTGGAAGGGGAAAGAGGTGTGTGTGGGGGGGGAGAGAGAGAAGAGAAGAGAGAGAAGCAAAGGACTTTGTTTGCTAGAAAATGACCTTTTTTGCTTTTGTCTACTTTGTTCATTGTCACTTTAGCTTTCTTGTCCCATTCTATAGTTTTTATTTATAGACACACTCACTACCTTTTAAAATATGAACTTTATTGATTGGCTACTATTTTACAAAATGTAGATATCTTTCCAACCCATTTTCCATCCTATTCATTGGTTTATTTTCAATCTCATTATGGATAGAACAAACGTCAAATCAAACCGACACCCTATTCAGAGGAAGAAAATAGTCTCATTTCGGAGTGTAAAGTGTTCAACTTCCCACAGTGAGGAACAAGAACAAAAAAGAAAAACAACAAAAGATATAACAGAAAGCACATTCTTCAGATCATTAATAGAACAGATGAAAAAGATAAAAATAATAAAAAAAAAGATAAAAATACTCAGAGAATCCCTGAATCTGTGTCAAGATACACACACTACCTTTCATGATATGTTTCCATAAATGAAGAGTGTCGATTCTTCACTTGTTTTTGATTGATTTCTATTTCTTTCATCCGTGTTGTATCTATCCTTTTGATATATAATACTTCTTTATGTAATCTTGATATGTTAAATTAAAAGATAGTCAGATGGAAAGAAATTGAGACGTATTATAAAAATAAAATAGAACATCCCTACAGATGTGGCAATCTCTGGCGGACAATGTGGAAATGAGGAAATGGGTGTGTAGGCGTCATTCAAACATTATTAGTTTATTATGCAGTTTTAATCATTTGGAAGAAGTATGCGAGACTATAAAGTTGACACTCACAACGAGGATGGCCAATAGCCAAATTGACTCTATAATACTTTGAAGAAAAACAAGATGAAGACTGGCATTTCTTCTTTTTTGTCTATTTTCTAGTTATTCATTAAGGTTGAATAGAATAAGAGCACGAGGGATAGGTTGGACGAAAACAGTCAAATCTGTCATTTGTTTGTTATTTTATTTTTATTTGTCACCGAAAAGACAGATTTATACTACAGCATTAATATATTTATTTATTTATTCTTCCACTACAAAATAAAGACAACATCCCAAGTTTAGAAGGTATAGAGTACACACCAGGAGATCCTTAGGATATATAAAGAAATATCCTGAGAATAAAATTGCAATATTCTTATGATTGGCTAATGTGTTTAAAAAGGCCTTTTCGCTGTCTAAATGATCAATTTCAAACTCTACTTGCCTGTTTAAGCAGTGACGATTGACTTTGCAATTAAAAAGTATAGAATTGGCTGTAAAGACAAGAAATAGAACAAGAATCACCCCAAAATTACAACTCAGTCACTGCATTTATTGTTTAACATAATGTGTTAACTATAAGCCCATAGTATTTGCAGTATAACACTGCTTAAGAAAGATATATTATAGAACTTATAGAGTTAACTCTAGTGGTCATTGTCCATAAAATAGAACCAAACTTACTTATATTAAGAACAGTGTATTCATTTATTGACTAAATATCTATAATCACCTCAATTATCTCATTGTAACTGGTATTAACAGTAGTGCTTAATGATAACAAGATATTGGTTCTAATACTGTCTTTTAGGCCCAAGGCAAATAGAGTGTGAATTGTTTGACTTGTGGATTTTGACTTGTGGATTTTATGAGTGGAGGCTAGTGTATACATTACCAGAATAAAGCTATTTTTCATTTTTTGGTCTGTTATTCTTTTGTTATTTCTCATACTGTCTCTACAACTTGACACCCAAGTACTTGTCAATATGAGCATAAGTGAGCAAGGTAATGTGCCATTATTAACAAAAAGAAACAATAGAAGGAAGTGATAGACACTACCAAGGACTATTCCAGAGATAAAAAGGTAAATAGTGTCATCATCTGGGCTTGAGCTCATTGTATTCCATAAGACACTCATTGTATTGTTATTAGGCAAGTAAAGACTCGTTTCAAGTCAGTCCCAGGTGGTCTTCTACAAGGTCAATAATGTCTGGGGTATACTCCTGAGCATATTTATCTATCTCCCAAGGATAAATCACAAGGATTTTAGGGTGTGGATTCTATTGCTATGAGGGAATGCACTTGGGCAGTAGCTATAGTCATACTATAGTATTATCTATACTATTATAATAAACAATTCTATTCATCAACACTATTGTCGTCTTTGATAATACAATTTGATAGTGAGGTATCCACAAAAAGAAATATTATTTTTGATATCTACAAACCTTTTGTTTTAAATGAAGTTCCATAAAAGGTAAGAAATTTTCGGTTTTAAAGGGCGAAGATATCATCGCTTAAAGGCCAGAAAAATCTCCTGGTGTGTACTTGCAAACCTTTTGATTTTAAACATATTTTCATAAAAGGCAATAATTTTCTGGCTTTTAGGCGGGGATATCACCTTCCTTTCTGGATGAGCAAAATCTTACCTTTTATGGAACTTCATTTAAAACAAAAGGTTTGTAGATATCAAAAATAATATTTCTTTTTGTGGATACCTCACTATCAAATTGTATTATCAAAGACGACAATAGTGTTGATGAATAGAATTGTTTATTATAATAGTATAGATAATACTATAGTATGACTATAGCTACTGCCCAAGTGCATTCCCTCATAGCAATAGAATCCACACCCTAAAATCCTTGTGATTTATCCTTGGGAGATAGATAAATATGCTCAGGAGTATACCCCAGACATTATTGACCTTGTAGAAGACCACCTGGGACTGACTTGAAACGAGTCTTTACTTGCCTAATAACAATACAATGAGTGTCTTATGGAATACAATGAGCTCAAGCCCAGATGATGACACTATTTACCTTTTTATCTCTGGAATAGTCCTTGGTAGTGTCTATCACTTCCTTCTATTGTTTCTTTTTGTTAATAATGGCACATTACCTTGCTCACTTATGCTCATATTGACAAGTACTTGGGTGTCAAGTTGTAGAGACAGTATGAGAAATAACAAAAGAATAACAGACCAAAAAATGAAAAATAGCTTTATTCTGGTAATGTATACACTAGCCTCCACTCATAAAATCCACAAGTCAAAATCCACAAGTCAAACAATTCACACTCTATTTGCCTTGGGCCTAAAAGACAGTATTAGAACCAATATCTTGTTATCATTAAGCACTACTGTTAATACCAGTTACAATGAGATAATTGAGGTGATTATAGATATTTAGTCAATAAATGAATACACTGTTCTTAATATAAGTAAGTTTGGTTCTATTTTATGGACAATGACCACTAGAGTTAACTCTATAAGTTCTATAATATATCTTTCTTAAGCAGTGTTATACTGCAAATACTATGGGCTTATAGTTAACACATTATGTTAAACAATAAATGCAGTGACTGAGTTGTAATTTTGGGGTGATTCTTGTTCTATTTCTTGTCTTTACAGCCAATTCTATACTTTTTAATTGCAAAGTCAATCGTCACTGCTTAAACAGGCAAGTAGAGTTTGAAATTGATCATTTAGACAGCGAAAAGGCCTTTTTAAACACATTAGCCAATCATAAGAATATTGCAATTTTATTCTCAGGATATTTCTTTATATATCCTAAGGATCTTTGGATGTGTATTACTTGGGATTGTATAGCAGTGATATTTTCCCCTTTTTTCTTTATTATTTTGGTACTGTTAGTGAGTATGTATGTTTATTGTCTAGGTCACGTTGATATAGAATTGTTTTCTTTTCGACTTATGATACAGTTTGAATATTGACTTATGTCATGTTGTTTAAGATATGAAATCTGTTTCATTTCCATTTTTTGTGTTATTTAATATTACCTTTTTTTTCAGGATGTCATTGGTCTTGAACGTTTTTTTTTTTTTTGGTTTAGTGCCCGATTATTTGTACTTTTTTTCATGGATAATATAAATACCTCTTGTCAAGCTTTAGCGGTAAAACCTTTTAATTACTAACATTTTCTCTTTTTTTTTCTGTTTAGAATTTGTTTGAGACATTTATTTCATAAATAAATATACTTATAGTCCTATGTCCGTGAAACATAAATATATTAATAAATAAATAGATCAAGCGCTAACTGTTTTTTTACTACTTTAATGGTGGGGTATTTCTGATTGATATCTTTAGGCATTATTACTTGGAATAGATGACTAAAAAAACTATACTATTTATAATTTAAGCTGAGCATTTGGAAAAGAGAATAATTGCATGATACGCTATAACTTTATTTTCTGGCCAATTCTGTATTTATAACAAAGATTAAGAGAAACAACCAGGGTATGATATCATGTTTTTGATACATTAATGCTAGCTGTATAGTAGAAATAAACATCCAAAGCGCTTGATATATTTACAGAAAGGTGGTTATTAATAAACTCTCTCATAGATTGTAAAATATCAATTATTTATTCTTCCATGGAATCTATATCAATAGAAATTTGTTCTTCTAAGAAGGGAAGTTATTAGTGGGGTATTACATATTATTACACTACATTAAGAAGGCTTAATCACTACTCTACTAGGCATGTATAATGACTTACTGAAAAGAGGAAAGGAGTGTAAATATTTGATAACGGATAACTTTAACAGTTTATCTTATTTGACATGAGGGATACTATAGAAACTGTCTTTGTTAAGTCCGGAGGGAATAGCTCAAAATACAGTTTTCCTTTTTTTTTAATTTTTTTTTAATTTTTTCAAAAATGCATGAGATCGCTTAAAGATCGACTACATAAGATAGAGTAAAAAAGCCTCCCTTTATATTTAGCATAAGTTTTATGGGTTTTTTCTTGTAAATAAAATATACTAATACAGTTGGAATACTTTGTGATATGAGATTATTTTTTACAGCAAAAATATCGAATTATGATTCCTGTTGATGATTTTTCAAGTAAAACCTACCATCGAAAAAGCTTTCTATATTTTGAGCTAGATATCCATGGATAACTTAATAAAAATAAAATGAAGCTGATAGTGTGGTGGGTAATGTAGACTCTAATCAGTAGACGGAACTTGTCTGCTTCATTCATTGTTTTATCTTGGTTTATTTTGCATATGCACGATCAATGATGGCACAAGTAGCTAAAGTCAATTTGTGTTATTATTTGTATGGGAGTTATCTATAACACTATCCTCATATGGTAATCGATTTATGTTTTTATTTTCCAATTGCATGGATATTTCACATATCATAACACAGTTGAGTTTTTATTATTAAACAAGTCCTATTTGCTTTATTTCTGTGTACTTTAATCAGTTAGACTTGTTTTCTTGCAGATGTCTTGAATGTATGTACATACAATTTTTTTTGTAAATATGAATTACAAATGTTTATTTGAAATCCATAAATAAATTTTTACTTTTTATTTTATAAAACAAAAATTTTCTTCTCTCTCCATGTTCTGTTTCCTAAAATGAAAGGCGAAAGGAAATGTAATTGTCAGATTCGACACTCTTGTCATTTATGGAAAGATCGAAATGTGAAAGAGATGGCCAATACTATACTTTAGGTTTATGCTACTGAGTGAAAAAAGAAAACATGCGTTGAAAAGAAAACAAGAGATTCATAGAATACTCTGTGATGTGTGAATAGAACAATTTATTTCAAATGGGATATTGATGTAAATAAAGTTTATTTCTTAGTATGTTTCGATTTGCTTTTCACCACTCTTGTCCTTTTTTCTCTTTTGGTCTGAAAAGAGAATTTAAAATGCGCACATTTAATCCCAAAACATTATAGGCCTATCAATACAACAAAGATAAGTAACACGGAGTTTTCATTGGTGTATTTTAGTAGGAAAGAGACAGTAAAAACACACATACATAGCATAAAACATAAAGCAGGTCTGCTCTACGACAGTGAGTCCCAATTATGTTTATAAAAGTTAATAACAACTGTATGCTGTATCATGATAGGTCACACGATAGCAGATAAGCCATACTACTTGAAATAAGCAAATAGATTACGTTTGTAAGATATTTATCATGGAAGTAAGAAAAACCATACACATACAGTTTCATGCATGCGCATGCATACGTGCGCATCCTTCTGTACCTGCAAATGTACATACCTACCTATCTACCTGCCTACACAGAAAACAAATTAATTTTCTCAATATGGGGTTGGGTCTCCGTTTCTCAATTTAACGCCCTGGCAAAAGAACATGGGAAACAAGCCATGGAATATGAACCATAAGAAATAATCTGGTAAATAGATACACGAACTATTACCTGATAAATAGACATTCGCGTCTGGACTATTTAAAAAGGCTGGAGGCCATACACTATGCTATTATTTTCACGTGCAATATAGAAAACAGCACTTTTATGGAGATAAGAAAACCCAGATGCAATAGAGCGCTCTGATGAATAAGAATGTAATCACACAGATCTTATTTTATTTCTTAACAAAGTGGAGTGATGATCAGTAGGTGTTTCACTGTACTATGTACACCGATGGCAGGATTTTTATTTTTATTTTCGGATTCATTTTGACCTCGATCCCATGTACACCAATGAGAGAGAAGAGATGTGTGTGTATCGTTGCCCACGTTTACTTTCTACTGTTGTTGACACTCTTCTGCTAGTCCAAGAATATTAAGAGAGTTGATTTCATTTTATTTTAGATTTAGAACCCTCCAAGGAAATACCACGAAAAGTGGGAAGCCTGTTATTATTACTACTGTTATAATTATAATTATTACTGTTGCTGTTGCTGTTACTATTATTATTATAATAATAATAATAATAATTACTGTTGCTGTTATTCATTTATTTATTTTAAAGAAAGAAAGAAAAAAAAAGACACCTTTTCATTTCTCACTGTTATTTTGTTAAGAAAAAGAAAAGAATAAAAAAAAGACAATGATCAGGCCATAACATCTGTTTTATATCTCCTTGGCAGTGTGACACTCTATAGGTAACAAGTGTCTGGATTCTTCACCAGGTACAGAAGCTTCTTTTATTGTTATTTCTGACTTGTTTATAATCTAAAAGAAGAAAAAGGAAACTCCTCTCCTCTCTCTTCCTCCTTCTCTTCCTTTCCCTTCTCTCTCCCCTTTCTCTCCCGATGATTGTCAACCATTCTCCACGTGGAGTGGTGCAGTTGTGTACATAGGAGAACCTTATCTCTGCTGTGCCCTTGGTGCGAAAAGGATCAGAGAAAAAACAGTGGACCATCGGATTATACATTGACTATGGAAATAGTGCATAACAGAGGGAAAAAAAAGG